>LUCG01176150.1:0-13195 GCA_001633085.1 Carthamus tinctorius
TGCAACAATGGAAGCGATTCCGCCTTCAACGAATCCTTTGGCGCCCATTGCAAGCAGCAGCAGCAGCAGCAACAAGAAGATCAGAAGAAAGAATAGGAAAGGTAAAACCAATTAGGTTTGAGATTGCTTGAAACTTGGAGATGGTGGAAGGCTATGGAGGAAGAATGAGGAACGATGGATCTGTGAGACATATAAAAGTGAGATTGAATTGAATTGAATGAGGGATTTTGTGGAATGGAGTGAGATTTATATATAGGAAGGAAGGGAGGTGAGAGAGAATACGCGTTAATGGAGGATTTGATGGAACCCTAGTTGTCATTTGGGGCAGGTTGTTTCTAGGAGGGAAGAAAATTTCTTGAATTTTGACTTACTTCCAACGCTATATACTTCCAATTTGGCAATTTGGTGTTGGTAATGAAATTTGGGATTTAAATGTGACAAGATTTGGAGGATATATTTCAATTTCTTTCCTTGTGTGGTTTAGGCCGTGCGTAGTGGTGGTTGGGGATCGTGCGGATCGGCGCTGGCGGGATCCGCTACGAAATCATCGGGTCGGCGGGCTGGGGCTTGGGCGGCTTGGTGACATCGAGCTAGCCGCTCCTCTCTTCTCTAACACACTTTTTATTTATTCTTTTTGTTAATTGTATTGAATATTTAGTTTGGAGGGTTTGCATACTAATAGAGAGGGCTCCAAAGGGCTTATACCTCATTTATGAAAAAGCCGATGTGGCGCTGATGTGGCTGAGGGTTCGGGTATTGATGGCTTTATGGCTCGGTATCAAATTTAAACTAGTTTTTAGTTTAAACTGAGTATAGTTATGATCATTATGGTTGTCGGTAGAAAGCAAGCAAGGAGGTCGTTGAAGATGCTCTTTTATAAATGTGTTACAATAAGTTTATAAAATTATGCATTCTTTAATAAAATTGTATAGATTTATTTGGTAGAAATAGCCGAATATAGTTAATTGTATGGTGATATGGTCCTATACAAAAATTAATCATAGAATTGCTATAGATTTACTTTCATTATTTATCGTAAAAGATATTTTGTTTGATTAAATTAAAAGGGCAAAATACCAAAACAAAAAATACTCAATAAACCAAAAAAAAAAAGCAAAATACTATTAAAATAGTTTAATGAGAGGATGTTTAATAAAAAATTAGTCTCATAAATCAATAATCTTATCTTACTTGGTGAATATATGACAAAGATCAATAACCTTATAGAGTAACAAACATGTATAAAAGATTGCTAAACTCGTTAATCCAATTTGTTCAATAGAAAAATAAATATAATACCAATTAAATACATTTTCCCGATAATTTCATTATCTACATTGTCAAGGCCTTCAACCATTGAAAAGCAATTTTCAAAACTTTTAAATGGTCCTTTTGAAGTTAAGAAAACAAGAAATCATTGATATATTTTTTCGTTTTTGAAATAAATGTTATCATTTAAGAACTCATTTCAACTTATTAATCTGGTCTTTAATTTGAAAATATTATTTGCTTTCTTTTTCTAGTTTATTTTATTGAAGATTAGTTTTTGCAAACAAATTTTTGGTTTGTGTTTCTTTCCTTGATACTTCAATTATTTATTTTAAAGTTTGAACATTAAATAAATATTACATAGTATAGAAATGAAAATGAAAATTTAAATTTAAATTTATTGTAGAGTCAAGTTTATCCGAAGTCAACTTTGACTTTTCAAGGCGATGGTTTGAATGACAAAGGAAAACTTAAAAATGATGTTACAATATATTGTTTTACATACATGTCTAAATCACAAAAATCATATTATCAAAAATCATAAATTATAACATATTCTTTAATTTTTATAAAAGTAAGAAGTCTGTCTCCAAATTCCTTGATGGTTTTACAAATGTTAATTATTATTTATTTATTTTTTTAAAGGCAAAACAAAGATCAACTAGAAAGAGAGTTTCGGCATGCCATCACTCTCCACTAGCAACTAGATAAATATACAAAAATAGCATCTAGCAAGCTCCTAGATCCAAATGATACAAAGTTAATGTGGTACAACCATAACTACAAGAAGCATATAGAACCAGAATGACACCCAGAAGTGGAAAACAAACAAAGAGATGGGCTAACCGGGATCAATCAAGCCACTCTTTGGGGACCTAATCCAAACCTGGACATCCAACTTTATCTTTTTAAGTCTAACAAGAAGCCACTAGGTAGAAACACGTTGCAATCTAGGGAAAATATTCTCATGGACCTCACCACGGTATTTATCCATAGACGATACATCAGCATGAATAGCCCAGTTTGGCCATTGCCAAATAGACCACAAATTCACAATACATACAGCTTCAAAAACCTTTATTGGGAATGAATAAGAAGCATGAACCTGCTGGCTAAATTTAAAATGCTTAAATGAAGACACTCAAGGAGACGATAGATCCCACCAACTCCATATCTTCTGCCAAAGAACATCCTCCTTGTTGCAGGGGAAAAAACAATGATCTATCGACTCAATATGGCTACCACACAATACACAATCTTTCGAATCAACCAAGATACCCCTTTTCGATAAGGCCACTTTCATGGGGAGACCATAGTTACATAATTGCCAAAAAAAAGATGTTAGCTTTGAAGGGAATGAAACGATTCCAAAGAACTTTTGATTGAATGTTCAGGTTAGCAATGGAAACCTTTTATTGAATAAGATTAGATAACTTACTAACTGAGAAAATAGTGTAGTTGATTATTTCTTTAAGGTGTTATTTTTAGTCATTTTATATTTGTATCTAGCTTATCAACTAGTATTTACCAAATATATATTCATGTGGATGTTCATATTTTTCATGTAAAAGTTTTTGAATTTTGTGCTTTTTAGTATGGATGTCATGCTTTATAATGGTTTGATGAGATTATAAAAAGTTAAAGGCTCATACAGAGTCTTACAGGTCTCATACAAACTCAATTTGTCTCACGTGATCTAATTCACCATACATAAATATATGTGTACATGGATTTAATGATATTTGAAACTACAAGTTTTTTTTTTTTTATAAGGTTCACCTGGGTTTGTTCAGGCTACATCCTTAGTAATTTTTACCGAGAGCTAAAGCATGCTCCCTTGGAATTAATACTCAGTGGCCCTTGGTTGCTCACCCCCGAATTCAAACTTGGGTGGGTTTTTTTCCAACACCAAACTTTAACCAGTAGGCTGCCCCATTGGGGTTTGAAACTACAAGTTGTCAATGCTTATCATATTAAAGTTGATCTTATCTAAATGATATGCATTTTGAATGTTTCTCGTAATAGTATTAATAATCTGGTAATAAAACTTTCTGACATTGTTTTTTTAATTAGTTATTAGAAAGCTTGTGAACAATTGTCATAATCTTTGTTTATTTTATTTTTTATGATTAATTTTCATACTTCAGTTTTTTGAACTATAAATTGTCACATGTTTCTCTTATGATTATGTGGTTTAGTTCAAAAATTAAATTACATGATTTCAACTTATTGTTTAATGAAACTTCATTTTAATTTGATTCCGTTTGAGCAACGGATCCCTCAACGGATCGAATTTTGTCATTCAGAGATCGGTCTTAAGATATGTTAGTGATAACCAATTCCTAGTTTATTCAGTTCTGATTAAAGATGCACAAGAACTAATCCTTATAATCTAATCAATATTTATAAGTAATATTGCATTCTTTAAAACAATCATCCGTATGACAACTAGGATCAATCGTGACCTGACGGTCATACTTTGTCTTAACTTAACCTAATCTGAAAAATCTTTTGTTGCTTCCATTATAGTAGTTTAGACGTCCATATATGTTTTTGATGTTGATGCGCAACCAATTCAAATGTTCCGGATTCTACAAATGGTCACCGTGGGGGATTTGATTGGGTCCAACTGGGTCAATGGTTGGTCTTTCCAGACTCTTTCTTAACCATTTTAGTCTCAAAATGGAAACCTTTCGAGACCATGAGGACTAACCAAAACTCGTGTTGTATTTCTTGAAGGACCCATCTTCTCCCCAATCCTAGCCATGGTCCAAGGTTATAATGCGAAAAAAGAAAAGAAAAGATGCACTCGTTTCTTTGGCCTGATATTCTTTTTGGAAGGCACAGCGGCTTCGAACCAACGAACGATTACCACGAACACACGCACGCACACCTCCCCGGTGGTATCGGCCATCGGGTATCCACAGGCAGCCCACTAATCCGTCGCTGTCCCTGCCCAGCTTATGCTGGACCTAAAGTTTTGACTGGGCCTGATTTTTACTTGAGTGATTTTAAAAGAACTCTCATCGACTTACTAAATAGACTTCTAACAATCTAACATTCATACATATCAACATCAATCTTCCCATCTTTTATATTTTCAATACATAAATCAACTAAAATATAGGTAAACTAGTAGGCAATACGTAAGGGGTAAAGGGGTCAAATGAGCCAACTTCCGCCTTTTGTAAACCCTTTAAAGACATTTTTGACTTTGACTATCTTACCCTTTTCATTTCAATTTTTTTATTTTAGTCTCCTATTTACTTGCATATCTACACGTGCATAACACAAGTCATATAAATATTTCATTACTAATAAAATATTCATAACGTATAAGAACTTTACAACACATATAATTATATATATTTAATGTTTCGACTATTACATAAATAACATATTGAATAAAATAACGAATTTTATATCATCAAGTTGAGACACATGGTTGCAAAATAAAGAATTTACTATCCAATAAAAAGGTATTACTGTATAACAACTTGGCTTACAACTTTTTGGTTCGAAATCACTTGAGATCATATTTTAAGATATCTGAGTTAGATCTCTCGATAGTCGTTTAATAAAATTTAATTTATACATTTTATCAAAAATTCAAGCTTTATAAATTCATTTATAGGAAATGAATTTAAAATCGATTAACTCATTTATCGGTTTGAGAATGATTACTTTTTTTATTGGACAATTTATTTACATATAAAGTTGTTTGGTTTAGATAAGTGTATGTTAAAATGGTTGGCTCGGCTCGGCTCGGCTCAAGTCGGAAATTTTCATTGGGATTTCGAACGAGACGCGTCGAACCTTGTGTTACGAAGTTCGACTTGTTAAGTTAAACAAGTTCTATTTTATGTTTAAGATTGACTCGAGCTCGAGAACTATTAAGCTTGCAAACACAAGGATGATAACGTGGTGGATAAGGACAAGATGATGATAAAATCAACACGAGTCCGAATCCTACCATCTACATATTCGCTTGTGGCTACTGGGAGATTTACATGGGTTGTGGGTTAAGCCTACAATAGTAAATTTTCATAATTTAATTACAGTAAAACTATTAAGCTCGAGCTGGAGGTCATGCAGCTCATTAAAAGCTCGAACCATTAACAACCTGAGCCAATATAATCGTCGAAAATGTACTAAAATAATTACGATACTGTAAATTATTTGATTCGAAAAGTCCAAACAAATTATTTTAATAGTTTAGCTATCGTAACCATATTTAATACATAAAATATTTTTACATTAAAAGAAGACAAAAACTATTGACGTATCTACTTAGTCCAACTCGTTGTAAGTTTGTAACTCATATCTATTTTCCCATTGTGTCATGCGTCACTAGATATATATTCCAGTGTAGTGTAAGTTCTTTTAATGGTTCTTAATATTGTCACCACAAAAAATTAATTATTATGTTGCGTTAATAAATAAATTTTTCGGATTACCGTGGGTGTACGAGCTAACTTACAGACACCTCAAATCTCATGAATTTCTAAAGTTAACCAATGAAAAAACCTGTATATTTTTTGCCAAATGTTGTACAATACGATTTAAAGTCAAGATGTTTAAACAACAACTAAAGTTTGAATCTTTGAATAAAAGAACACAAAAAATAAAAGCAAGAAAGAAGAATATTTATGCAAATATTCACAATGATGCGGAAGTCATGTGGTTCATGCATCGATGTTCAAAACATGTCCTCGCCTCTTCGTATGTCGTTTGGACAGGCGACACATTTGCTCTTGACAGCTATAGCTTAGGGAACCGTCTAACAACCATTATTCATTAACAAGAAAAGTGGACAACTGAAATATTATGCACAAAAATTCAAAATGTAAAGGAACTAAAGTTTAGATTTTGGGGGCAAATTTCTTAAATAAAAAATCACATGTAAGGACTATCATAAAAATATTACTATACTCACAACAGTTATAAAACATCTTAAAGCCAAAAAATCTAAAGGCTAACGACCAAGGTCGGTTATTTATTTGAATATTGCAGGTAACCATTCCAAATGCATTAAAGAAATGACTTATCCAAGAGATCTCTTCATCAATATACCAATCATAACCGACGACTAACGATTATGATCATCGACTCAAATAGAAATGCAACATTGCTGGAGGGAGTATAAATACCCGAAGGTCAGACCATTTCAACACACTTTGCAATCCAGGGTACACCTGTGCTATTGATTATTCCATTTTTCGAAGTTACTTCACTGTCTTTACATTTTCACGCTAGAACTATACTCATGGCATCATTGTAAAGGATGACATCGTTGTTTGGTATCAGTGGTCACTAGTCACACGATGGTTCTAGCTTCTAATGGCTACTTATAACTTTTTATTGTTTTTAGTTATTTTTTGCTTAAAGATCCAAACTTTAGTTGTTATTCCAAAAATCTCAACAGTAAGTCATCTTATTTTTTTTGAACGGCAGATTACACACACACCCAACTAATCTCTCCTAAATCTACTCCACCGTCCACGACGGGACTCGAACCCACAACCACAAGGGAATGAGACACCTTAACACCACTCCAAATGCCGCTGGGCTACAAGCCCGTTGGCAGTAAATCATCTTATGCATTTTTTTTTTTGCAAAAACAATAATAAACCCCAGTGGGACAGCCTACCGGTTAAGGTTTGTGGAAGGTGTAACAACCAACCCAAGTTCGAATCCGGGGGTGAGCAACCAGGGGCCACTGAGTATTAATCTCAGGGTAGCATGGTTTAGCTCTCGGTAAAAATTACCAAGGATGTAGTCTGGACAAAGCCCAGATGACCCTTATAAAAAAAACAATAATAAATTTGAAAAGACTATCAAATTATGACCAGAAACATGAACTCAAAATTTTTTGTAATAAAATAAATATGGAATCAATGCTCATGGTGTTTATTCTTAGCTAAGGCTAGAAGGGTCATATGAACCTCATGTTAAGGGAATACAACATCTATTCTATAATAATTTGGGCATATAATATTTGATGCCACTAATTTAGCAAACCATATGGCATATGCTCCATTCATTCACCACTTCTTGTAGATCCATCATGTTTAGGTATTTTTTAAATTATAACATTATAAAATTAACGTTTTATATTAATTTTGAAAATTAAAAAGGTTCCAAATATGCGTACCACGATACCAAGAGAAATGTTCCATTTACTCCTAACATTTGATTTGTCTTTTCGATATTTAATGAGTACATTAGATTTATTAACTTTCTTATTTTGAATAATTTAGTCATTGAATTAAAAAATATTGAGCATTCTAATTTAGATGATTAAGTTTCATCTACTAACTAGCTTATTAATCAACAACTACCTTATCAGCTAGTTTGCCAAACACAACCTTAAGCATTGTTTGGTAAGCATAAAGTACCTTATAAACTAGCTTATTTTTTGTGTACATGTTTGGATGGACATTGAATAATTTTGAATAAAACAAATCATTGAATTTTTAAAAGTTGGTTATTTTAACCCTAAAAAAGCTATCTGTTTGAGGTAAAAGAAAAACTAAATTGTTTTGTCGTTGTCAAACTCTACACTATTCAAACCTCTCGTTGCTCCTCATCGTCACTCGTCGTCAGCCCATCCTTGTTCATTTTCTATACCCATCTCTACTGTCGCCCCTACCAGCGATTTCCATCTTTTGATCTATGCTTTTGTCTTTTGGTTCTCCCTGCTTTAGAACAATTAAATGGAGCACGTATAAACATGATATCATAAAATATGGAGAATAAAAAGAGAAAGAGAGAGAGAGAGATGGTAGGAGCCAACGGTGGTGATTGGCGGTTATAGAAAGCGGGCGACAATGAGTCGACAAGGGCTTTGAATAATGTAGGGTTCAAGAATGATAAGTCTAATTTGCATTCTTTTTTTACTTTAAGAGCTTTCTAGTCGATTTTAGGTAACTTTTTTGTATTAAAAATCAAATAATAATTGTTCCATGGTTTATTTATTTATAAAAGAAAAGTTAATGACTTAATCATTCAAAATGAAATGTTGAATGATTTTTTGATTCACAAAAAGTTCAAAACTTATTCAAAATGAAAATTTTCATTTTTTATTCTAAATTTTTACCATGGACAACTGTGTATTAACCACAAGGGTGGTGACGTACTGGCAAATGACATAGGGGGATGTGGTGGAATATACCATCCAACTGGGTTCAAGTCCAGGCGTGCACACCTTGTGACCTGACTTAGTCTCAGACGGCCGAAACTTAATTTCCAAATTGCCAAAGATGTAGTCTAGGTGAAACATAGATAAACCTTATCCAAAAAAATAACAACTGTGTATTTAAAATAATTTTTATTATAATATTAATGTAAGAAAAAGAAGTTGTAGATATAAATCAAAATCATTAGTTTCTCTATATACATTCTAATCTTAACCGGGATGTTTGAAATTGCTTATCTAAAACAAGTTATGCTTTTTGAAAAGTAACTTATCTCCTTTTTTTCTAAGTTAAAATAAAATAATTTTTTAAAAATGAACTTTCTCTTTCTTAAATAAATCATAAGCACTTAATTAAAAATAAATCATAAATCCAAACACTATAAGTTAAATTAAAACCACCTTATGGGCTTATGGCTAAGAATCATATAGCTAATCATCCAGGAAACTGGCCCATCCTTCGGCCCAACATTTATAGCTAAAATATAAATTATCGACGCAAAATAATATAAATGAAATAGATTGGATTAAAGCTAAAATATACTAAAAACTTAGAAATTTGTTAGAAGCTAGACGTAATTATAAAGAGGTGTAAAGTTATATGATTTGAAGACGTAGTTTCTAAAAATGGGCAAATAAAAGATACAAAAGGTGATATGATAAGGTCGATAAATCAACACTTACCAACATGAAATCATAAGTTGATCATAGTGAGTGTTATGACGAATTTTTGTAGCTTATGCAGAGCAGGGATTACTAATTAAACTTGGCAAAGCAACCTTCTGATGGGCTTGCTCATTTTGTGGTCATCAAACTCTCTTATATATGATCTTGCCCGAGTTTGTAAAAACATTGTGTGTATCAACTGTATATATGATATTTCATCTAAAAAGCAAAAAACTGCTTAGATCATAATGTAAAGTTTAGAATGTAAGTATGAATAAGTTTGACTTTTTTAAGCTTCTCAAAATCAATAAAAAAATCCATCGTGGACCAAGATCCAAATGAATCAATGTTGTTGAGAGGTATTGCCCAAGTAAAGGAAATGTGACTTCTGGATAAAGGATAGTAAATAAAACAGAAACAAGATAAATCGTATAGAAAAAACAACTTATGGCATCATCGAAAGGATCAAAACCACATTCCTAGGCAGGAAAAATTTCTGGACAGGTCGAAATATTAAGTATTTTCGGCCACGTGAGAGTATCTCCAAGAGATTCTTCGAAAGTTAATTAAAATGGAGAATCAAAAATTGAAAGTTAGAAGAAAAAAATTACATCTAAATTCAACGGCTTCTCCATTTTGTAAATTACAACATTAATATATTTTTAAAAACATTTTATTTATCTCTCCCAAATTTTTGGTATCAAGGATTTCTACGAGCGGAATTAGGGGGTTTCGTGGTGTAGTACGATGTAGTTTAGAACCAAAACCAAAACTGCATTCGTGGTTTGACCATTTTTTTCAAACAACAATCTAAACCGCATAGTGAGGTAACAAAAATAAAAACCACAAACCATATACCGAAGGATCTAAACATTGCGGTTTGGTACCGTGCGAGGAGGTTATGCAATTATTTAAGGTGCAAACAAATTATTCTCTCTTTTAAGCAATACCATTCTAATTCTTTATATTGGAGAAAAGTTTTGGAAGATAAACAAAAAAAATCACTTAAAATTCTTATATTTTTCCATTTAGGCTCAACCAGCTCGAATAGTCAAACCAACCGGTTGGAGTTACCATGAGTTTGTGAACCCTTTTTTTCTGAATCGGCTTCGGCCCATGTTGTCTACTTGCTAGGGCCATCCTTATTGGTACCACCTTTACCAGCTGCCACCTCAGCGCCATATCAGCTTTCCACTATCTTACCAACACCTTACTAACACCATACCATACCATCCTTACCCATACCAATTCCATCCCATACCGGTAGGGCTGTGTCAGGTTCATCCCATACCGGTTACCCTCGGCAGTGTTGCCGGGGGTACCGGCCGGTACCAGCTGTCTGCCGCCCCCGGCCGCGGATGGCCTAAGAAAACCAAGAAGGTTTAATCCTTCAAAAGAGAAAAAAAATTGTTTAGTGTCCAAAAAGAAACAAAACTGAAACTTCAGGGACTAAATCTGGCGGTTTTAATAAATTGGTCTCCACAGTCTAAATTGGGCATTCTCGCCGTCTCTCTCTCTCTTTCTCGGCGAGAAACATGCACGGAAGACCGAGGAAATCTGCGACACCAGTAGACGAGAATGCATCAGCTCTCAAGGCTGCCAAGATTCGATCTCTTCAATCTCAGTTTCTTCAAAATCATCACAATAAGATGTACAAATTCTATCTCAATTCTTTACTACTGTTGTTTTCTAATTCAAAGTGCATCGATTGATCTGTGTTTATGTACTGCGGTTCGTGGTTGTAGTTACACTAAAGAAGCCCTAGAAATCAATGCGAAGCTGATCGAGGCTAATCCTGAGTTTATGACCGCTTGGAATTATCGAAAATTGGCATTTGAGCATAATCTGAGTGGTCAATCTGAGGCTGAAAAGGGGGATTCGGATCATATCAAAGCAATCATAGATGAAGAATTGCGAGTTGTAAGTTCCTATGTTGTTGGCATTTCTAGTTTGATTGTTTCCTTACACTTGCTAATAGCATTTCGTTAATACGAATTTTAAGTGAAAGATGTCGTTTAGCTTTGTGATCAGACGAGGTATATTTAACCTAGAAACTGCTATGAGTTTTAAATTGTTTAAATTTACGTCAAATACAACACCTTTTTTTTTCCGAAGTTTGCAGCATACTCAGCTTTAAATGTCTGGTTCATTTCATCTAGGGTCTATTTGTTTGGTCGTTTCATGTTGTTAAATTTATGGTTTTAGTTTGGGGTTGCCATCCTAATTTATGGACCCAAGAAAGAAAGATAGGAAATGGAGGAGAATGATCAGATTGATTTGGAAAGTGCGAGGTTTGGAATTCGAAATTCCAAATGTAGCTTTTTCTGAATGGTCCAAAGTTCTTGCTGCTTGTATTTGTATTCTATTGGAAGAGGTTACATATCTAGCACGCGAGCAACTGTACCAATAATTCTTTGCAAGAATGAAGTCAATTTGACTTGAAAATGCCGAAGATGAAAACTACATTGTGGAAAAGCATAGAAGATTGTTCAAGTGGAGATGAGCCACTTCTCCCGGGATTTGCTTATATGAATTTTTACTCAATGTCTGAAATGCCTCAAATAGGTCTTGCTAAGTTTGACTGTATATGTAGGTAGAGAATGCATTGAGGAAGAATTTCAAGTCGTACGGAGCTTGGCATCACCGAAAATGGGTGGTAAGCAAAGGAAATTCTTCAACAGAGCGGGAATTGAGGCTTTTAAATATGTTCCAGAAGCAAGACACCCGCAATTTCCATGCTTGGAATTACCGAAGGTGAAGACCTGTATTTTGTCATATATTTAATCGGGAATTATGTAATTTACATGAACCTTATTTGTTATACCGTTCTTAGATTCATAGCAGGCCTGAAGAGCATATCGGAGGAGCAGGAGCTACAATTTACAACAGATATGATAAATGATAACTTCAGTAATTATTCGGCATGGCATAATCGTAGGTATAGCCATCTATTTCAAATTTGCATGTTTGCAGCTGACCATTGTTTAAGGGGGTATTAGTCTGGCCATTTGTGCAGTGAAATGATACTAATACCTGTACTATAGTTCGTGAAATAAAATGAGTATGTTGCTCTGACTACAAAAGTGTTTTTTAAGTGCATATATGGATTCCTTAGGAAATGCATGGCAATTGCTGCTTGCTTAAACAGATTAGTAGATTAATGATTCCATATATTTAAATCAAGAGATGGAAAGAACCTACTGTGGTGGTTAAACCATTGAGAAGACTGCCAAAAAATGTTGTTGAACTGGCAAAAGCGGCAATGATGCAACTCAACCTTACATGGAAAATTCATTAATCATGCAGCTCCATATTGGTCCGTACTAGGAGAAACTTTTTAACATAGATAGTGAAGGCATGAAACCCGACTGAACATATACATCCACTTTTGGTAATTAGTTGTCTGGCAATTATTCTGCAAATTATTCCTTACTCCATGAACTAAACATTTAACTATGATTAGACATAACACACTTCATTCTTAATGATGCCGTTTTTCTTATCCTTCATGATAAATGAGCCTTTAGTTGTGGTAGCATATCAGCGTGTTGACATGTAACATGATTAACCTTTGTTATTATGCGTAGAGCTTGTTTTCTTGAATCGAATTTGTCATCTTTCAGTCACATAGGAGTAACCTTTCATGTTGCTCCAAAGATTACCCCCTTAAACAATAGAGCTTGCATCCATAAGTTTTATCATATTTGCTCTAGCCTTCCTTTGACTTCTGTGTGAAAACCCCTTGAATGTTTGTTTCTTTTGGTAGCATTTGGTACACAAACAGGATGGGACATGACAAGTAATCTGGTGTTTGATACAATTAGGACTGGCCTGGACAAGTTGTCCCTTAAAAAGTTGTTTGATGATTTAATATATATATATATATAGAGAGAGAGAGAGAAAGGTTCAAATGAGAAGTGCTAAAAAAATATGAAGTAAAGAAGTGATCTCCACCGTTCATCCGGTCAATAAATGAGGCTTTAATCGGTCCACCACTCATAAGGTGGACGTGATCACGGAGGATTGACGCGATTCATGGAAGGGTAGAGATTATTAAAGGAGGAG
>LUCG01176199.1:0-10471 GCA_001633085.1 Carthamus tinctorius
TTTAAAAGTACACCCATTTGGTAAATATGTTTTCTAAAAACACCCATTTGGTCAATAACTCTAGAAGACTTGTGTTCCACCATTAATGGAAACTCAAGTTGGCCAAATTAAGAAGATTTTAATGCAATTAGCTAAAGTAAATGATGATGTAAAGATGTGTAGAAAGGTTTTGGTGAAAAGGCTTTCAAGTTTTAAATTTATGTAATCTTTGATTATTTGGTATGAAGTTTTATACATAATCAATTTGGTCGGTAAGAATTTTATGTCCAAAAGATATGCCCATTGATGTTGCAATGAAAAATTTTGAATGATTATTTGTTGATTTTCAAAACCATAGAAAAGGTGGGTTTACTTGTATTATTTACTGAGTAGGGGTGAGCAAAACCCGACCAATCCGATCAAACCCGAATCGAAAAAACACAAAAAACCCTGAACCCGAACATGAGGATCCCGAACCGAATTTAATATCGGATAAAAAGAAATCGGGTTGGGTACCCATATTCCACCCGAACCCGAATATTCGAAGTTATATTTTTTCCACATAAATATATATATATATATATATATATATATATTAACCGAAATAATTGTCAATTTTAAGAAATTCATATCCTATATTAAGTTCAATGAATGTATTTATTTAGTTTTAGGAACAAAATAATGTTTTTGCATATTTTTAATGTTGAAAGATTATTGTTTAATTGTTTTAGGACATAACAAAAAGGTTGAAAATGCATAAAAAAGGAAGGCGGTTTTTTCGGATATCTGCAACTCGACCCGAACTCGTCCAAAATCCGAAAATCTGAACATTTCGGTGGGACTTTGGGGCTACATTTTCCCACACGAAAAGTTTAGATACCCAAACTTTTTCACCTGAACAACTCGAACCTGACCCGATGCTCACCCCTAAATTAACGAGAATAAATCAGTTGCACTTAACACTAAAGTTGAACATTAATTTATGGTAGAACCTTTTTTACCATAATTTTTTTGACGAAGTTGAAAATGTTGTAGTCATGTTTGCCTCACTAGCATGAGTCTATAAGTTAAACGGCTAGTGGTTACAAGTATTGAGATTAAGTTTTTAACAAATGTCAGAGTATGATGAAAATAATGGGTTTACTTCACGAAAGTGTATCCAACTTGTCACGAAAAGTTATTGTATGTGCTGGACTTCCATTTTTATCATTTTGACGTATTAAAACTATCAAAACCTACCATTTAATGTATTTCGTGACAAGTTAGATACACTTTCGTGACAAGTTTGATACATTAAATGATAGGTTTTGATAAAGTTGGATACATACGATGACGATTTTTTAAACTTTGATATGCCAAATGGTAAAAACTGAAGTACACATACAATAATTTTTTTATGACAAGTTGAATACACTTTCGTGAAGTAAACCCACAAATAATTGATGTTTTTGCATTAATAAATGTGAAAACGTCGTTTGGGTTTGTGTTTTGCTATTCGGGGTTTAAGTTTACACCACAACGTTGTTATCGTTTTATTATATCTAATATAAAAAAATATCGATATGAATGATTCATCTAGGTAACAAACTCTTAAGAAAATAAACGACCAATAAAGTACATCAATGTTCGTATTCATATATGAAATTTAGACGAATGAGATCTAATTCAGTTACATATTGTAAAATCGCCAATAACTTTATGTGGAAAATTGAATCTAGGATTCGATAGTTATCAACAAAAAAATGCTATAAAAAAAAATAACCCAGGATGTTTGATTTTTTTCCCATTGGTGAAAAAGGTATTGGAAAATTAAATGTCTCATATAGTGGTTAAAATTATTTTTCTTATTTTCAACATTTTTGTGTTTCTCATTCAAACCTAACACTACACATGTACTATTATATAGATAGAGGGGGTTCATACGAAAAACATGTCAATTTAAGAAAAAACGATGAGCAATCTCAGCCACACATCTTGGGTTACGGTGGACGTGATCACGGAGGATTGGTGTGATTCATGGGAGGGTAGAGATTATTAAAGGGGGGACCAAGGTCAAAGCCACCATCGTTGACCGGATGAGTGGCTAAGATTGCTCCTCGTTTTTTCTTAAAAAGTTATGTTTCTCGCATGAACCTTTCTCTATAGAGATATTACTACCCATCAACCCCAATCTCATGTGAACTCGTATTCGATGAAGACCCATATGTGGTGAACCCATATAAGTGACTACAGATGGAAGCCTTCAAATACCTAGATGACAAAAAACAAATTGAACACATGTAAAAACTTACATACAAACGTAAAGAAAAGGCAGTCGGATGTAAAGACCTCATGTTCTCAACTAGAAACTTTCTCATACCCAAATTTAAATAAAATTGCCTAATCTACCACAAGGGTTGTGGCGTACTGGTTGAGGCCCTGAGGGATGTGGTGGAATATTCCATCTACCCAGGGTTCGAATCCAGACGTACATAACAATTGTGACCACTGAGTTATCATTGGCTCATGTCTTAGAGTCATAAATTGTCGGAATTAGTCTAGGTGGCATAGCCTAGGATACCCTTCACAAAAAAAATCTAAAACCCAAATCTAAATGGAAAAAGAAAAAAGAGATAAAAATGGTTTTGTAAATTAATCCGAGAAACTATTGATTCAAATAAAAAATGAGCGAAGAGAGAATGAATTGAAGATTCAAATCTCAACCAGTATGAATTGTAGTTTCAAAGTCTCTTTAGCCTTACCAAATTGTGCGTATTGTTATCCAATTGGATAAACCGAACTCACCCATAACCACTTACAATTTTCATGTTTGCTACCATCACTACCAAAACGCTCCCCACAATCACCACAAAACCACACTCTAATTCCCAAAGTCAAAGTTGCATATCACGAAAAACCAATGGTACATATGTCTAGAGGAAAATGTTGGGAAAAGAGAAGGGGATGGACGGGATAAAACACGGGATCGAAAATATAAAAATGACATGCTATTAAAAATTTTAAATATACAATTAAGATAGAACATAAGTGAGATATTATTAAATATAAATAACATATTACCAACAACTATACAATTAAATAAAAAAATGAAAAAGACCAAAATACCCTTTAGGTAACAAAGTTAATTCCATGGACGAAAATATCAACAAATTGCAAACTATAAAAACAAAATATGTAAATTTTAAACAACAAGGACAAATTACTAACGTTTAACAAACTACAGGGACTAAAAACGTAATTTACTCTAAGGAAGGGAAGATTGCATTCAGACGACGATCTTCGTCATTTGCCCTTTTTGCTGCTTGGCTGATTCGCTCCCCTTGCCTCAGGTACTACTCGACTCTTGCTATCGCCTCTAATCTCGTTTTTTAGGGTTCTTTCTCTGTGATTTATTTGCAGGTACATTGTTTATAGTAGCTTGTTGATTAGATTGATGTATTAGGTTTGTGTGCCTTCCATGTGTTCGATCAAATGTTTCTATGAATGAATATGATTATCTCGCTGTTTTGATTGAATTTCAGTTTTAAGTCATCAAACTTTAGTTGTAGTTGTACAATTGGAAATTCTAATTGAATAAGGGATACTGAAGAAGGGGAGATGAAGAAAATGTTTGTGTGTGTGTGTGTGTGTGTGTTTTATTGGAAAAATATGCATCTATACATGTATGATGATGTATCTTATGCAGTTTCATGAAAAGTCATGTACTTTACGCTATTAGACATCTATTTGAATCATTAAGTTGATAAGCACTTTTAACGGTCTTCTGCGTTTCAGTTGTTATACATGTATGGACTGTGGAGTTGTAGTTTTTTAGTAGTTTCAGACTTTGTGGGTTACCACTTAGCAGCATTGTTTGTATTCAAAGTATATTGAAATAGTTACACCCCTGGTGTTTGTTGAAATCGGCAATTACTTATTCTATATTAATTTCTATGCGCATATATGTTTGTTGGGTTTCTTTGTATTTTGTCATTAAAGCTCTAGATATTCTAGGCAAGTTGCTAAACTAGATATTTTATGAGTAGAATGCTGTAGAACACTTGATGGGTTGATGGTGTTATTGATTTTATGATGATCACATACAATTTAATTAACTGGATCTGTGGATCATATTTGTATGTAGTTATGTTATTCTTGATAGAAGTAGACAATCCCTTTGTGTTTCCATAGATTTTCATGTTTAGGTTTTCACTCAAAATCCTTGATTAGAGAATCTAGTTTTTAATGTAATATTTTATTTTATCAACTGAAGTTACTACATAATCGATGCTCCCTCTCGTATCTGCCTTCCCACTGCCAACATTCCACTAGCGCTCTCTTCCAGCCTTCTTTACCTCCGTGGGCACATTCTGGTTGCACCCATCTCATACTTTGTAAGTTCGTCATCTTAGTTTCCAAATGTCATAATTTAATTTCATATGGTTATATCTTGTACTGTTTTTTTTAATAATTTTATTCGTTTTAATATCATCATATGTGCAGAACTTGCACTTTCTTCTCATTCCTAACTTTCTACCGAATTCAACACTCCCCCTAAGGCTAGAAGTACATGTCATATAATTCGATATGAGGTCTTCAAGGCTAGAACCTTGTAGGGCTTTTGCCAGGATGCCTGTCGTTTGTTTATTGCAGATGTAGTCCAATTGAGTCACTTCATTTGTTACCTTCTCAATGTTGAAATGACGACCAATCTCGACATGTGTGGTCCTATCATGATACACTGGATTTTTTAGCAATGCTAATAGTCGCCTTATTGTCACACATGTGGATAGGTGAGGTAAGGTTCTGGCCAAGCGCAGTAAGAACTTGTTGATCCCTATCTTTTACAAATTTCTTGTGCCAAGGATTTATACTCAGCTTCAACACTACATCTTGACACTATCAACTATTTCCTACTCCTCCAAGTGATAAGTTTCCCCACACAAAAGAACAGTACCCTGAAGTTGACCTATTGTCATCTACTCATTTACATCTTCAGCCTAGTCTGCATCTGAGTAGATCTCAACATTATGTTCTTCAGATTTTCCAAAAAACGATCCCTTTCCTGAAGTCATCTTCAAGTACCACAAAATCTTGCACGCTGCCGCCAAGCGATCTTCAGTTTGGACTATGCATAAACTAGTTAACAACACTGACTGCAGACTTTTGAGGTCTCTTGCTTCAAATTCTTCTGATAGATATAATTTAGATCCCATAGTCCATCTTCATCATTTTGATCTGTGCTTGATTTGTAGTTTTGTAAAAGTGAAGCATCATGTGACATTATTTAATGCTTCTATTTCCAGAATCCAAGTTGTCATATCACCTCTATTTGCTGTTAAGACTGTGTGAGCCAGATTGAGCTACCAAATTTATTGCAATACTAGATCCACCACTATATTGATTAGACAGTTTTTGTAGTAGATCCAATTGCTCTTGTTGAATGGGTTGGTAGTTTCAGTGATTTGAGACTTATCGGAGTTAGAGGTCACATATGCTTTGTCGTCTTAAGATTGGCCCGTCATGACTTTCCTTCAACTCTCTCCTTGTCTAACTTCGAAAAAGGCTTCTTGAATGCTAGGAAGTGGCTTAGATCCCATAACGCGACCACAAACATTTTGTTAATCCCAAGGAGAATTTTGAATGGTCATCTCTGTTCAACAACGTTCTTGTAGGTTGCGCATCAAACAAATCCAATTGCTGCCAATAACGTGCGACTGTGCTAGTGTATCAAAAGTTAAAACATTGAGTGACACCTTTTCCACCTTGAAGGAAGTCATGAAAGAAAGATTCAACTTGGAATAATACTAAAATGTTCTCAAGGCTGGAGGAGATTTCATTGGCAGCATTTCACATGTCTTGGGCATCTCGAAGATTAAGAAATTTTCTCCCATCTCAATACGCATGGAATTATTTAGCCAGGACGTTATCATATTTTTTTCAACCTTCCATTTTCGGCATACCGATCATTTGTTTTTGGTGTAGTTGCATCTTCGCAATGATACTCATCTTTTTCTTATCCACAAATAAATATCCAGACGTATTGTAATCGTTGAGGATAGTTGTGGTGGCCAGTGACTAGAACCGTTGATGCATCACTGCCACCTTGATCAGAAAATATGAAGAGATAATACCAATTCAGAAATCCAAAAATCTGAGCAAAGACGAAATGATTATGGTGAATGACAAGGGGGCTTGTCGGATTTTGGCGATAGCCCTAGAGAAACAACGAAGTTGACCTTGGAAGACCAATGAGAGCGATTCCGTGCTAATACCATGTAGAAACTTACACTATTCTGATCATTTATCAATCATCTTCATCATTGCTTTATATAGCTAACATAATCCAATATATACCTAAAGTAGAGGCTAAATGAATGGAAAATATAAACATAAAATACATTCATAACGTTCTACTCAATTCAACTATATGTGTAGTTCATGTCTTTTAATTGCTGTGATTTAGAGATTTGTCTTCACTTTTTTGTTCGAGTTTGGCAGCAACATCAACATGAAAGCCTTTTATCTCAAGTTAGATTTAGAAGTATATTGTATTGGAACTTATAAAGATTGAAAACCCATAACGTTATTTGGCGAATGATCGTGTGAGAAGTTGAGGTTAACATGAGAAGTGTGAGAAGCTGAGGTTAACATGAGAAACGTGAGAAGTGGATCTGAACCGTTGATCACTTTTAATCTAATGCTCCCATGGATTACGCTTTAGAAGGGAGTTGATCCGGTGCATCTCGGTGTATCTTATCTCGGTGCATCTCATCCTAATGTGCATCCAATTCTCATCCAACGGTTGATAACTACTTCTCACGTTAAGCTCAACTTCTCACCGGAACCTAACCCTTGCTTTTTTTTGGGTTCTGTTGACATTATATTATCAGAATTTTGCTCGACTTTTTTGAATTTGGGGGTTTTGTTTGATCAGTTTAAGCTAACATTTGTTTTATCAGACAAAGTTTTATGTGCGTTCATTTGCTGATTTGGGGCCTTGTAATTTTTTGTAGTTGCTTTATTTTTTAATTCTAATTTGTAGTTCTAACTAGTAACTTCTAAAAAGCAGTTCATTCCCAAATATTTTTGTTAGCCTCAAATGACGGCAAAAGGTTGTCTATTTTGGTGTTTGTTATCAGGTTAAATGTACGTATCCTTTCTTATAGTTGGATACAAAGGGTCTAATATTTCTTTATATCTCTTTGCTTATTTGGCCATTGAAAACGCACACTGCTTTCATTCTGGCTAAGCATTTTCAGTCTATTCAGACGTATCTACTTGAGAATCTTAGATCTGTTAAATCTTAACGCAGGTTTGGAAGGAATCACCAATCTCTGAGTTTTACAAGAAGTTTCATATCTCAACATTGATCATCATCCGAGGAATGGCAAGCCAAGAGAATGTGAAGCATCTTGAGGACTGCTCTGTTTCCAAGTAAGTTTTTTTTAAACATTTCCCTTTGGTGACGAAAACGTAAATTTTCTCAAGGCATATAGAATGTATTTGTTTATTGTGTACTTGGGTTCAGCATGATAGAAATACTAATATTCGGGTGTGGCAGCCATATTTATATTTATATAAAGATATAGATATTCTTTAAAAAGTTTTAACTAGTTTATTATAAAAAGTTTGTGATTAGATATTCAAAATGGAGCTTTACAACTTCGTTTTAACCGTAGAGTCTGTGACATGTGTGAATCCAAGAAACTGTGAGTGATGTGATTAATTAAGTTTGTAAAAATCTAAAATCTAAAGTTAAAAAAGTGTAAAAACACAAACTCTAGGGCCTTTTATAACGGCGGAGACGCGTCTTATGCCGTGGCGCTCCTTTTCGAACACTGATTCTACTTTCTTCACTTTGTTTAATCATATGATGTCAAATCCACAACTCTAGATGCAAACCCATCCCCCACAATCAGCCATAGATGCTCCTTGTTACACTTGTCATTTCTTGGTATATGTTTTGTCACTTTGATTATAGATGTCAGAACAAAATCTTGTGGGTCCATGTTTTGTGCTTAGACCGGGTGAGACATGACTGAGTAGGACAGAAATATATTTCTTTGTCCCACCAAAATAGGTGGAACAAAATAATTAAACTACCCATGTCAAGTTAAAACAGTAAAACTTTGCATTTTTTGGACAAACCAAAATAGAAATTGTTTCTTCTCTTTTGGGCACACTTGGGAGTATCTTCTGTAATGTCCACATATATTTGTTGATGCTACCTTACAAATTTCATCTAAATATATACAAGTTTTCATTGTTTAATTGTACCTACTTCTTACCATCTCTTGCTTATTTTTCTCTTTCTGTTCTTACCAAGTGTTAGTCTTTTGTTTTTTTTTACCTTTTTGCCCACACTTTTGCATAAGCCAATAACCACTCTACTATTTAGGGTAAAGGGCCGTTTTGTAAACAACCCATCCCTAGGGCCCAGACCCTAATTTCGGCGGTAGCACAAAATAATTACTGTTAATATAAAATAAAATTGTTGTAGTTACAAAGTACAATATAAAACACTAAGAAATTTGGTTCCAATTTCAATGATTTACTGTTAGGATTTACACAATGCGTGGTGGTGGCACCATTTAGGTCGTAATTTGTTTACAAATAAAATATCAGTGGTTGCACGTGCCACCGTTGTTTCTATCTCAACAAGTACATGTTTATAGAGCGATCTTATCGAATTTGCGTATCTGTAGTGCATTGGGGACGTGGGTTTTCTCTGTAGCGGGTGCTTTGATCGCGATACCCGTTGGAATAAAGCGGAAATCACTTGCACCACTTGTGTTCTTTGGGACCACGGGTACGATGGTCGATATAATCATGGGAGTGAGTGCGTGCGAAAGAGAACATGCGGAACGACAAATGAAGATTCTAGAAGAACAAAATGCTGCTGCTTCTGTTGATGTTGATGTTGCTGTTGCTTCAGATGATGTTATCTAAGCTTTTTCAATAATCAAAGTTATCAACTCTTACTCCAAAAAACTTGATCTTGAGACTAACTTCCCTTTTTGATTACTTTTGTTTCTTAGATCATTAATGCATGTTTTGTTGTTTTTGCTTTTGGTTTTTCATGGAGCAAAAACTATCTTAGTTGCCCTTGGTTCTTCTAGAATGTTCTGCAGAATAAGTGGTAGTTCTGAGGTTTGACTTCAGGCATCATTTTATATACCATGTCTGTATAATCAATGCAGTGAGGGTGTTTCAGACTTCAGAGAGTGTCTTATGTCTTTTTTAGAATATTTCATCATTTTTGACCTCTTATGGACTTTCTAAAACATCCACCATTTTTTTGTTTGTGTTTGGGAACAAAGGCCCATTGGCCTAGTGGCCGGGGTATTCACGAGGCGAGACGGGTGGTGAAAATTTTGAGAACCACATGTACAGGACGGATACCTAATTTTACTATCCAAAACCGAACCAAGATACCGTTTGAAGCAGAAAGCAGATTACATCCCAAGCAAATACCGAGCAGCAGCAAGTTAACACGTCATGAAACATTAAACTATCAATGGTAAAACACCTATATAAGATCGAAACAAACAACAACGGAAATCAGTAGCTAGAACACGAGCTGTGAGCCAGCCAGCTACCGACAGCAACGACGGGCGCCCAAAGAATTCGCGCCAAAACGGAAACAGACACGACCAAGTATCTTGCGGCCGACTTGTACAAACATGTTTAATCCAAAGCCTTGAAGCACCCATCCACAGAGCAACGGGGACGACGATGTATGGCCTATTGCAATCTGGTTGACGTTCAAAAAACTCCAAACTATAAAGAACCTACTATATATAACATATTACATGTTAAAGAACGATATCATTTTCTAAGTATTCGCCTCTAATACAACGAAAAAGAAACAAGTGCCATCTACTTTACTAATTGAAATTAGACCTGGCAAAAATTGACACGACATGCTAACCCGATACGAACTCGACACGAAATAAACGGGTTTGGGTAACAGATTTCAACCTGTTTAAGTAAACGGGTTGACACGACACGACACGAAAATTAAACGGATAAGGTCAGGGTCAAACATATCAACTCGAAAATGACTCGACTAACCCGTTTATACCTATATGTGTGTGTTATTGTATATATATAAAGTTTTCTTTTTACATTTTTACTAATTTACAATTTATTTGGATTTTTAATATAATAATGTTAATGAATTTGGTTCAATCTTATACGTTTGAATTACAAAATTTGGATTCCTAAACTTTTGTGAATTTTTGATTTTTAATTTTATAAATGTTAAACGGGTTAAGTGGGTCAACCCGTTTATTAAANATCCGTTTAACTTTGAACCCGACACGAACTCGACAGAACACGACACGTTTGCCAGGTTAATTGAAATCCTAACCCATTAACTTAAAATTCTGTTTGTTAGAGTCCTAAGGCATAGCCTAGAAGACCCTTAAAAAAACATAAACATATATTCATAGAGGAAAGTTCAAATGTGAACCACTTTTTGGTTGTGAACGTGAGGACAGCCGAGAGC
>LUCG01176260.1:0-10246 GCA_001633085.1 Carthamus tinctorius
ATTTAATAGTCAATACCCTTTTTAACACTTCTACATAGGGGCGAGCATAACTCGACCAACCGCGACCCGAATTTTCCCAAAAAAACCAGAACCCGACCAACCCGAGACCCGAGAAACGGAACCCGATTTTTTAAGTGTAAAGTGTAGGTTCAGTTTGGGTGCTCATCTCCTAACCCGAACTGACCCGACAACCCAAACTTTGTATTAAAATTAATTTTTTATATTTTATATATTTCCCCTCTTAACTTAAATACTTAATAATAATGACATTCAGGCCGGCCTCTTTTCACGGTTAAGTGGTTGTAAGTTGAATGAGATGAAAATAAAAAAAAGCACAAATATGGAAATTCGGTTGAATGGTTGTAAGTTGAATGGGCTGAATTTTTTTTTCACAAATCTAGAAATTTCGGCCCAACCCGACCCCGAACAAGCCGAAAAATATCGGTCGGGATGTGGGTTTCTTTTTCACCACCCGAGAATTTCGGATATCCGAACTTCCCAGTCCGAAACCCGACCCGTACACACCCCTACTTCTACATATATATCTATTTTTCTTAAATGTCATTTGGTCAAGACAAAAATTATCAAAAAACTAATTTTTTTAATTTATTATAATTTCAAACAGCACAATCCAATCACTCTAGTCTAAAGATATATAATAATTAATTACAAGGTTAGTTATATAAAGTCGTTAGCAACTTTGAAATTTTGTTTATTGTCAATTGATTAAATAAAATTTAGGTACATCACCTACAAACTTTTAGTTCAAGATTTGCTACATAAACATTTATTTTCCTTTCTTTGTTTTCATTGAATATAGATAAAAATAGATTTTATTTGACAAATGTATATGATTTTCAAAACATTCTATAAATATCAACTTATTTGCAGTTGAAATACAATATGCAATTTTAATTTCTTTATGACCCTTTATGGGAGGAAAGGTACATTCTAATTAAGATTAATAAAATCTCATAAACTACGTTAGCAAAGTCTCGTCCAACCCTCTTGATCATACCGCTGCTCTTTTCCTTACGAGGTTTGAAGTTTGAACGAAAATAACTCTTCAATTCAAGTCCAAAGCGGCCCAAGATTGTCAAGATTGGTATTCTCGTCAAAGAAACTTATGTTGTCATAAAGTGTTTGTTCTTGCAGTGGCAGTGAAACCGGGAGTGGCTGTTGATCCATTTGCATACGGATAAGAGTTAAAATGTTGGATTGTCGACATTGCAAATTGACCATCTCTGCTTGTGCCTTTGCTAACTCTGCTTGGAGCTCACTTACTTGCTTTTGAAGATGACAAATGGTGCCCGCACAACCATAAACAGGATCTCTAAGCCTTGAGTTGGCTTCGTACACCATACTGCTTACAGCATCAGCTCTCCGAGATTCTGGAAGTTCCTAAAACACCCAGTTTCATACATCACAATTAGTATTTCTTTTAATTATACAATTAACAATGTCTTGTTCCCTACTTAACTACAATCAGTTTATCTCATCTATCTCGTGAAAATAACATATAAACTTTCAACATTTTCTTTTTCTAAAAACTTTTCTATGTTTATCATCATTGAAAGTAGAAAGGAAATGAAGACGAATTTGGGTTTAGTTGATTTTCGGCTTAATTATGATATATTTAAAAGATAATCAAGCAATACACTTAAATTAACTTTTATCTCTTAACTTTCAAGCATTTAACTTTTTACAAAGAGACAAACCGAAAGTGTCTTGGTCAAATATAAAACAATAACTTAAATCTCATATATATTTAATTGGCTAAAAATATTGAACCTAATGTTACCAAATTATGGTTAGTACAATAAATATATAACCCCTCGAGAAATTTAATTAGTCACACTCACACTTTAAAAAGTCAAATGTTCATTTTGTACCAAAAAAGTCATTGGAAAAGCATAGTCTATGGAAAAAAAATATTGTGGGCCTGTGGGGGGTATTTATCAATGAATTAATAATCTAAGTTTACTATATAAGAATATTTTTTCGCAAATTGTCCACGTAATTACTACGTAAAGAAAAATTATATTTCCTGCTACTTATTTAACCTACCAATCCTCCTATTCACTTGATTATTTGACATGTGTAATGCATTAATTCTCTTTCTTTATATCATTCCTAAATTTTAATACTTGTCAAATAATCAAGTGAATAGGAGGATGGATAGATTAAAAAGGTAGGAGGAAATATAATTTCTGTTACGTAAATATATAATGTTTAGTTAAATATTGCATGGGTAAAGCATATTAGGTTCATGTTATCTGTTTTTGTGAAACAATATTTTTACAGTTGAAACTACACAATAAAATATTGTGAAAGTAAAAAAATTCCGAGCCTTCTTAGCAAAAGTATCATGAAGGCTACTTTCACAGTGTTTTTTTCTTCTGTGAAGTTTCGAATGTAAAAAAATGGTCTCACAACAACTTGGTCTTATATGATCCCAACTCCCAAGTCTTTGGGATCACATGATACCAAGTTATTTTCGTGAGACCAATATTTTACATTTGAAATTTCCCAGCAAAACATCGTGAAGGTAACCTTTAAAATGTTTTTGCTGTGAAGGTTCGGAATTTTTATTTTTACCTTCACAGTGTTTTGCTGTGAAATTTCAAGCGTAAAATTCGTCCCTCTCACAGAAACAGCTTGGTCTGACGTGAACTCGACCCTAACAACGGTGGGTACCGTACCTGGAGCAACTTAATAATGTTACTAGCTCCAAAGACTCTGTGGGCAATGGTGAACTTGTGGGGGTCGGTGGGTGGGAAGTAGGGTGCCAGCATGCATTTCTCGACGCACCGCCGTCTCAGGATCTTGCAGGCGGCGCAGGGGCTGAGCACCACGGGATGAGGCGGCGGCGGCGGAGGGGCCAGAACGCTGGTGGGGCTGAGCTGGGACGACGGCGGCGAATGGGAGCGTGAGTAGTCGGATTCGGTGGAGATAGCCATGGGTGTGGAGGAGGTTTTCAGGCAGCTTTCCATCAACACAGGAATTAATTAATTAATTAGTAAAAGGGTTTATGTTAAATATAAGCAAAAGAGAGAAGAGGTGGGGGGAATATATATAGGGGGGAGGAGGGTGGGGGTGGTGACGCCATCAGCCGTTCATTGGATGCTGTGGTGACGTCAGCAGATTTGGCGGCTTTTACTGCGGCGGTGTGGAAAGTCAACACAGGGAGTCCCCACCGGAAGAAGATGTAATGAAACACCAAATTAACGACCAAAAAAACTCGTTACATTTTCACACCTTTTTTCTTCTTTTAACATGATCAAATGTATGATGGAATACGTTTCGAGAATGTTATAGAAGTATTTTGTTATTTTAAGAGACTATTATGTGGTATAAACTCTGAGGCTCGTAAGACTAAAGGTGTTGTCGTGTTGGGTTTTTTTAAAGTCAAGGCTCGGTGCATCCACGAGGCTCGCTAAGGCTCTGTGCCCTGGCTAAGGCCCCTTGTGGGCCTAGACGTCTCATGGCGACTTATAAAAAAAATTAGTCAAACCCTAAGATTAAATAAACTTTCTCGTCTTTCTTATCACCTAAACTTCTTAAAAAGGA
The DNA here is from genome assembly GCA_001633085.1 of Carthamus tinctorius. Classification (NCBI taxonomy): domain Eukaryota; kingdom Viridiplantae; phylum Streptophyta; class Magnoliopsida; order Asterales; family Asteraceae; genus Carthamus; species Carthamus tinctorius. The sequence continues at coordinate 3,571 of LUCG01176260.1, forward strand.
GTTATTAAATAGATGGCATAAATCAAACCCTTGTATGAAAAACCCCCTTCTTAAAATTTCGGTCTCCTTCCCTATGAATACCTAGACCTTAAAACTTCTCCATCATGGCTCGTACTACAAAAGCAACCTACAAAGTGAGATGCCATACTCTTATTAGAGGGAGGTTCATACGAGAATCATGTCAATTTAAGAAAAAACGAGGAGCAATCTCAGGCGCCACACATCTTGGGCTACGGTGGACATGATCACGGAGGATTGACGCGATTCATGGGAGGGTAGAGATTATTAAAGGGGGGGACCACGGTCAAAGCCACCATCGTTGACCGGATGAGTGGCTAAGATTGCGGAGCAATTTTTTCTTAAAAAGTTATATTTCTCGCATGAACCTTTCTCACTCTTATTATTCATCTATTTTATTCTTATGATACAATTATCTGTTGTTATAAAAATAGACTAAGGCCCTGTTTACTAAACGCTTATTTGAGTGAGTGATTACCAACAAAATTCAACACTATCACTTACTTACTGGGTAAGATTTTAGTCCACAAAAATGGTATCGTATACAATAATTTACCTAGTAAGCGCCTGCTATGGTAAGAAACGACGATCCTCACTTACCGGGTAAGGCTCTCATCCTTGCCTTCACACTTTTACTGGGGTAAGATTCTTGATCCTTGTCATATGCATGCGGTAAGGTAATATGACTTGGTAAGCCATACTCGAATAAGTGTTTAGTAAACGGCTCCTAAGACCCAATATTTAAAATGTCTAAGGGGCCGTTTACTTGAACACTTACTAGGTAAGTGCTTACCGGTAAAATTGAACACTATCGCTATCATATCGGACAATATTTTAGTCTCTTAAAACGGTATCCTACGCAACAATTTACCCGGTAAACTCTTACCGGGTAAGAGTTGTCGATCTCACTTACCGGGCAAGACTCTCGGTTCATGCTATCGCTCTTACCAGGTAAGATTCTAGTCATTTTCATATTTGCCCCGTAAGGTAAATTGACCCAATAAGCACTTACCGGGTAAGCGTCAAGTAAACAGCCCCTAAGATTTTCGTACTCTAAAATGGAAATAATTAAAGTAAGGGTCAAATTTTTGATTGAATAATTCTTACACTAAAGTTAATTATATATATATATGTTTTGCTAACTAATCTTCTTGGAGACATCAATATAGGGGAGCTCTAATAGGATTAGAAATGTAGATGGATTACTATAGTGTGGTTAGTGGGTGAGTTTGCTGACATAATGGTGTTCATAAAATAAATGGGGATAGAGTGAAAATTGAAACTAAAAAGAAAAAGAATTTCAAATTTTAGCTCTAAAACTAAATTTGTAAAACTCTTTTACTATCTTCAGAAGTTTATCCAATGAAAAAGAGGTTACAAAATTTGAATTAAAGAAAAAAAAAACACTAGAGAAACCACAAGCTAGGGTATATGTTCTTTTACTTGATTTTTTGTTAAAATGGAAGAAATACAATGATAAAAAGAAGTTTATTATAAGTGTTTAAAGTAATTATGTTTATTTTTCGGTTTGGTGGAGCATATAATTGGTAGTCATTAGTTTGTTGTAATTGACTTGGTTATATGTTTGTTAGTATTGATATTGATCTAGATATTAATATCCATAATTTTACGTCTAAAAATGGTAAAAAAAAATTATTTTATAAGAGGTATGCAAATTTGTTGAACTATGTTATACTTTTTCCAGTAAAATTCATTTCTTTAAGATGTTTTCATTGTTACCAAGGACCCCTTTTTATGAACGAGCCGGACCCAAAAATTTGTCGAGAAAGGGCCTATAAAATAGGATGAAAGTGTAAGTTTTTTGAAATTGTTTAACAGTGGAACCACCTTGCCAGCAGTATTTATCGTGTACTATCACTATAAAAAGTCTTGAATTACCTTCGTTATTAAAACGATTATACATTGAGAATAAATATATTAGACTAATAAATCTTTAGACACATTGTTTCTAGAATGAAGGGTGCATATTTTTAGGGGCTTAAAAAAGACGTTGGAATGTAACAACTTGTGAAATAGTTTTTAAATGTCTTTAATGATATCAACAACACCAATCAACATTTAGTTGATTTAAATGTTATCATGACAACCTACAACTTTGAGCTTGGGGTGGCAAGAGATCATATGTTTTAATTAATATCACCAATGGCAATTGAGTGAAAAGTAAGCCAAACATAACGCATGAAGCCGTGAAGGGCGACGACTACAAAAAATGAAGCCGTGAAGGGTGACGACTACAAAAGTGTATATATGGGGCAACCATGAATTGTTGCGGAGAATATGGATGTCAGATTTGTACTAAAATAAACCAACTAATTCCTATATCAAGTGTACCAATTTAATTGGTACCAATATAGTTGGTTGGTGTACTACCGTATCAACAATTTAAACATGGCGTGGTATTAGAAGTCAAGTACCACAGTAGCACCGTATCGTACAGACTTATTATGTTAATTATTTGTTTATTGAAGTTAATTAAGAATACAACGTATTTTGATATTAAACATTAAATTATCTTGTTTTTAGTTTGCTAAATTATAATATGGACAAATATGTAGAATTTGATTGAATTCATTCACCTAACCATACAAACTTTTATAACTCGTCCGTAACCTCACGATCCATCAACGATTTTTATTTAGACTATTAGTGAATGGTTGTATTGCATGAAGATTATTTGAATCCTTACATAGATGAATGGCACAACACATATCAACATTTGGTAAATATGTCAATTTAAATCAATTTCTAACTTCAACTTTTTGTGACGTTGGTACAATACCGTACCAACATGTACTAACCAAAAAAGTTGGTACCGTACATAATATAAATTCTTGTGTACCAATTATAATTGGTTAGCATGGACGGATCTAATACATAATTGATAGGGAATGGGCTCCACCAAAATGAAAAAAAAAGCCAGACCTTTTTCCTAGCTTAAAAACCGTTTTTTTACATTTCAACGTAGTTCCCCGCAGTGGTTTTTACCTGTGACCCCATTATTCAAAAAATCAAAAAAAGTACCTCAAAATCAACCAAAAAACCAACAAAAGTCTCTCGGAATCTACGGAAAAACAAAAAAGCCATAAAAATTAACCAAAAAACTTCAAAAATCTCTGGAGACCTTGAAGTTAGGCTAATAACATATTGGGTGACTTTCCGAACCTTTATTCTACCTTAAAGGTGCCTTCGTCAGACAAAAAATATGGAACCACTATTGGTTAATACATGGTATATTGAAAATAACATGGTACCGTACCATATATATCTCTAATGGGGAATGGTTACTAGTTGGTAGACACGAGTAATCGTCTATTAGACTTTTATTAACTTATATATTAATTTATTGTTAGAAGGTTGAAAAATATCAGTAATTACAACTTAAAAATTCCGATTTATTAAAGCATTGACAAAGAAAGCAAATTCATGGTCAGCAAAATAAGTTTTTTTTTCCTTTTTAAACCAAATACGTGACTTTTTAGGGAAATTGGTTGTGATGGCCAAAATAAAAACTCAAATTTGCCTTCTAGCCAAATTCTTTCATTTTTCTGTTTATAACCAACCAATCCATTAAATAGACATGAGTCCGTTAAATTTTTTACATGGGTTCGCCAAATTTTTTTACACCATCATGCATTAATGAGTCCTTTGTAAGTGTGTGTTAAATTTTGTGCAAGTCCGTTAAATTTTGTATGAGTCCTTTAAAATTTGTGACGAGTCCTTTAGAAAATTTGTCTTTTAGTTGGGTCTGTTAAAACCAACCCATTTATTGAAGGAAGGTGATCTGTACACAACACATTTTAATCATTCACAACAATTTATTTTAAAAGACTATTTTACCCTTTCTTCTTTTAACCATCCACAACAATTAGAGGTAGAATCCTGGAGATGCAGTTTCCGACGGGTTTTCCAGCAGGGCGATGCTAGGGCTTGGAGAAGGGCCATCCATTGGACACCTTGAACAATTTCGAAACCAACAATGTGGATTCTATCGGCTTTCTCCGTTGCTTAGGACAAACGTCGTTGAGAGCTTCGTAGGTGAGATTGAACTAATACGGCGAGGTCACGCCGGCGGTGGTACAGATGTGGTGCGTGGACGGCGGATCTCCGTGGACGCTTCGGACGCTTAACTCCTTCTCCTCCGGCGGTATCTGATAATCCGCTGCCGCTGCTCAATTTGAGTTAGAGTTTTTTAGATCTGAAAATGGATCGGCGGTGTAGAGAGCGAAATCGGAGGTCGGTTGCCATGTGAAACTCTTCATCGTGGAATCAATCAAACTCTCCATCCCCTCATCTGTGTCGAACTCCGCCACCGAGCCGGACGCCACTATGAAATCTGCAAACTTAAAGTCGGTCTGGTGGTGTTGGTCGAGGTTCAGGAACTGAAAACAGTCGGTTTCCTCACCTCCGGCGACGTCCACCATGCCGTCTTTGAACATATCGGAGTAGGCATAGGCATGGCCGGAGATTGGTGGTGGCCGGTGGTGGTTGAGTTTCAGAATGGTTGCCGCCATGGATAACTCCTTGAGCTATGGCCATTAAATTGTCGGCTGTCGGTGCACATATATGCCATTCTCTAGCGAAATGTTGTCGGCGAGGGTGTATCTTACATCACTAGAAGAGGGTAGTGAAGGTAGGGGGTAAAATAATATGACAGCTGCAAGCCTGCAACATAGGAAAAAAGGGTAAAGGTTGAGAGGTGAAGGGTAAAATTGTCCTTTAATATAATATTGTTGTAGATTGTTAAAAAGGGTTATGTACAGATCACCTCCCATAATGGCCATGAGCTGAAAATTAGAAAGAATTTGGCTATAAGGCAAATTTAAGGTTTTTGCTTTTGCCACCACGACCCGTTTTTCAACTTTGTGTCTTTATTTTTTTATCAGTTGTTGCTGCTGCTTATTCAAATGTATCTGATTTATTTTGAAAGATACATATATTACAATTTTGAACACAAATAATTTTTCAATTGGATTGGTATAATCAAAGGCTTTGTGTGTTGTTGATGTGACAGAGTAGGTTTGGGGACTTGATAAACTACGCTACTGATACCCTAAGATGGTGAAAATATAGTATATTTTCTCTCTTTTTTTTTCCTTGTTAAATTTTCTTAAAATATTATTTGGCGGTTGCAACATTAAGAAAGTTAATTCTGATTTTTAATCCTTTTTCCAATTTTTTTCTTTTAAAATATAATAATCATTATTTAACTATGTAGTGGCCTTTTTAAACTAATTTAACAAATAAATAATACGTAATATTTTAATCATATTAATTAAAAAATAGAAATACTAAAGTGAATGCCACGTGGAAAGAGAAGAGTAAAAACTGTCGGGGTTGCCGACAGATGATTTTGCCACATGGACATGATAACATGCAGGCCCCACATACCCAACTAACTATCTCCTACGTGGCAATTATTTCATCATGAGACCGTAGGGTACGGCATCACTTTTCAAATTTCACCCACAACTTTCATTTTCATCTGTTTTTACCCCTCTTGGCCTTTCTAATGTAAAATCGCAAAGGTTCAAATTTTTTATTAGGGTTAATGACTTATAAAGGTAACGAAGTATTGATTTTGATCACATCTTACCAATGAACTATTTTTTGTACTCGATATACTATTGAACGAACTCTTTGTAATTGTTCACGTAATATCATTATGACCGGTTATAATCCGTTATCCAGGTTTGGTGTATTACGTGTCAATTACTTAACACACACGTGACAATGACGTGGCAATGACATAACATGTTAAATGACTTATAAAGGTAATAAACTATTCTGTTTGATCACATTTTACCACTGAACTTTTTTTGTATTCAATATACCATTGAACTTTTTCTAATTCTTCAAATGTTACCATTGAACTAAGGCTGGCAATTCCTGACCCGACCCAAACCCGACCTGAAAAAAGTGACACGAACCCGACTCGAACCCGAAGCGGGTCAAAATCAGGTCGACACGAAAAAATTGGGTCGGGTTAGGGTTGACCCGCCAACCCGATTTCGACCCGATTTTTTTTTAATAAAAAACTGAAACGAAAATATGAAATAGCAGGCTAGCAGATCACCTCACAAGGTTTAACCTTTGACCTTAAATTAAATGGCTTAAAGATTAAGTCTGAATCCCCAAACAAATAAACCCCCGCACTCTTTTAGTTCTTTTCGAGACTTTACAGTTCACGATTGATATTTTTGTATTAAATTTACTAGTACACTATTACATTATGGGTGTATTCGATATTTTGAACTTTTTTACTATAACCGTATTTAATGACTTTGACATTTTGGTTGATTTTTTTTTATAATTGCTATAATTTTATTTCGGTTGTTTAATAGAACTATTTATTATTTTATTGATACTTTAGTACGTTAGTATCTAAATCAAAATTGAACAGAAATATTCAAAAAATCGTACCATAAATTGGAAACAAACAAGGAATTTGAAAATTTTATGACGAAAACCGTGCTCGAAAACCGTAATCGAAAACCGCATTCGAAAATCGAAAAAATACTCGTCGAACATACTTGGCCGAAATGGGTCGACCCGAAGGTCGACATGAACCCGACTAAAAAAAAACGACACGACCCGAACTTGACACGAAAATAAATGGGTCGGAATTGGGTCGACACGA
>LUCG01176284.1:0-10339 GCA_001633085.1 Carthamus tinctorius
GTGCGTCCATAATCGACTTAACCTTGACAGCCCACACCGGATAATTCTTCAGGGTCAAGGCCGGAACTTGATACGATATTGAACTTCCTTCTTTTGCCGGTACCAACGCCATTCTATTCTTCTTTACAACAGCCCCAACCTCTTTAATCAAGCTTGTCCAGAGAGCAATCTTCCACCGAGCAAGAAAATAAGGTCACAACCACCTTTACTGTCTTCCGTCACCCCGCAAAACTAACCAAATCAAAGCCACCCACTTTGATATCTTCATGTCCGTTTGTCACGCACCTCCGGTTAGTCTCTAGGTATCGTTGAAACAAGCCTAATCAAGAGAAATCGGGGCTGTTGTTAAGGTGCTTCATGTTGCGATCAAAAAATGACTTACACCCGCTTTAACCGAACACCGCTCTGATACCAAATGTTGGATTTAATGCTCTCACAATATTCTTGTATAAGGAAAATAAGTTTACAATGGAGAAGATGAATTACTTTTAAGTATAGAGAGAAGAGAGATATAGATAGATTTGCATGAATAAGGTTACTAGAAAAGAGAGCTATAGTTACTTCAAAACAAAAGATGGCTATAAACAGCCCTTCAACAAACTCCTAAAGTAACAAACAAACAAAACGTGAGACCATAAAAAAAGCATTAAAAAACTACCTACTTAGTCAATGCTATCTAAATAAATGGTATACGAATTGACCCACTTTCAAATACCCAACGTGCACTTGAGAATCAGTCAACCTCAATATACACTTCCTTATTTAATTTGTGCACAAAGAAAACATTGGACAAAAACAACCCATTTTCACTACTGACCCGTACCCGTGACCCGGTAAATAAACGATTAACCCAACAATCACCCACTTAATCGTTTATTCACTCCCAACACTCACAATAGTGTCGGTTCATCTTCAATTAAATTTGCTTGGTTTTCCCATTTAGGACACTAATTGTTGTACTGACCAACTTCGCCACACTTGTAACATTTTACGTGGCTTTTATCCCGGACACTTTCATTACCATCTCGACTCTTCCCGAACCCACGACCTCTTCCTCGGCTACGTCCGAAGTCATCCCGATCTGAACTGCCATTGCCACAATGCTTACAAATGTGCGAATTTCCATGATTAACCAACAATAGCTACCTTGAATGTACTCCGTCTTCTCCATTCCTTTTAACCGTTCCTCGTATGCCTTCAATCTACCAACGGCCTCGTCAAATAACATGGTATCCAAATCAAAGCATTGCTCTATTGAAGCCACGATTTGGAGAAATGATTTAGGCATCGAGTCGAGTAGCCTTTTCACCAACTCCACTTCTTCAAGCTCGTAACCAAGTCTCCTTGTCTTTGAAGCTAAATCGGTTAGTTTGGTCGCGAAGTCATCAACCGTTTCACCCTCCTTCATCCGCAAACCTTTGAGTTCCCTTCTCAAAGTTGCAAGTCGAGCCGTTCTTACCCGATCCACTCCCAAATAACGAGTTTTTAGACTGTCCCACACTTGCTTTGGGTCGGTATAGCTCGCCATTTGCAACACCTGTCTTCGGGTATCGCTTGAAACAAGAAGGCAAGAGCTTGCTTTGACTTCTTTGGATCTGCTTCCGCACCTAATGCCCTCGAGTTGACCGTCTCCCATATACCATGTGCGTCCATAACCGACTTAACCTTGCCAGCCCACACCGGATAATTCCTCAGGGTCAAGGCCGGAACTTGATACGACATCGAACTTCCTTCTTTTGCTGGTACCAACGCCATTCTATTCTTCTTTACGACAGCCCAACCTCTTTAATCAAGCTTGTCCCGAGAGCACTCTTCCACCGATCCAGAAAAGGTCACAACCACCTTTACCGCTTCTGTCACCCCGCAAAACGAACCGAATCAAAGCCACCCGCTTTGATATCTTCCTATCCGTTTGTCATGCACCTTCGGTTAGTCTCTCAGTATCGTTGAAACAAGCCCGATCAAGAGAAATCGGGGCTGTTGTTAATGTGCTTCTAGTTGCGATCAAAAATTGGCTTAGACCCCCTTTAACCGAACACCGCTCTGATACCAAATATTGGATTTAATGCTCTCACAATATTCTTGTATAAGGAAAATAAGTTTACAATGGAGAAGATGAATTACTTTTAAGTATAGAGAGAAGAGAGATATGGATAGATTTGCATGAATAAGGTTACTAGAAAAGAGAGCTATAATTACTTCAAAACAAAAGATGGCTATAAATAGCCCTTCAACAAACTCCTAAAGCAACAAACAAACAAAACGTGAGACCATAAAAAAAGCATTAAAAAAACTACCTACTTAGTCAATGCTACCTAAATAAATGGTATATGGATTGACCCACTTTCAAATACCCAACGTGCACTTGAGAATCAATCAACCTCAATATACACTTACTTATTTGACTTGTGCACAAAGAAAACATTGGACCCAAACAACTTATTTTCACTACTGACCCGTACCTGTGACCCGGTAAATAAATGATTAACCCAACAGCCCTTCCTTGATCATTCTTCTCCAATTCCAAGAGAACAAAATTCCGGAGTTCGTCTTCTTCATGCCTCGGCTACCGTGCAATTCTGATTCACGTCGAGAACCGCAAAACGTGGGTATTTGATAACCAAGGGGCCTTGATCACACCAAACATCCTTCCAAAAGGCTGTTGTGTTACCATTCCTAAGGTTTTTAACAAACAAGCAATATAAAGAAAGATTTGCTTTTTCAAAATCTTTAATAATATGAGCAATTTTGCTCCAAGTACTCCCAGCTGATTCGACCCACCAACTTGATCGAAACCACCCCCAGCACCATGGATAGCACAAATGACTTTTTTCCAAAGAGTATCTTCCTCATTTTAAACCGCCACCACCACTTTGCAAGTAATGCAAGATTTTGTGCTTTTAAACTACCGATTCTTAACCTACCTTCTGTTCTACTAGACATGAGTTTATCCCAAGCTACCCATGGTATTTGAAGTAGTTAGCACTAACCCCCCAAAAGAAGTCCCTCCGCATACTTTCATGTTTACGTATCACCTTACCGGGAGCTTTGTAAAGCGAGAATAAGTACACACCTAGACTACCTAACACCGTCTTGCAAAGCGTAAACTTACCCCCGATGGAGAGCGTAGATGCTTTCTAATTTGAAAGTTTTTCGGAAAATCTATCGTAAAGACAACTCCAATGGGCATCCTTTGTCATTGGTGATCCAATAGGGAGTCCAAGATATGTAAATGGAACCTTTCCGATCTTACATCCCAAGTCCGAAGCCATCTTAGAAAGTTCCAAAGGTGGAACTTTAGTGCCCGTAATTGTGCTTTTCCCCCAATTGATATGAAGTCCTGACGCGAGAAACCATCTCAAAATACTCATAAGGTTTTTGACGTTACGTTTGTGCCATTCACCAAGGAAGACCGCATCATCCACATAATGTAAGCTAGAAATAAGTGCATCATTGTTGGGTAGAGTAACTCCTTTGAAAAGACGTTTCTTGGTGGCTTCTTTCATTGCCGCAATGAGGCCCTCTATCACCACGATAAAGAGATAAGGCGATAAAGGGTCGCCTTGTCTAACCCCTTTCTCCAACTTGAATTGTTCGGTGGGTGAACCAGTTAACCCTTTTTATTAAATTTATTTTCTAATAAGAAATGAGCTTTCAAGTAGTATATATTTGTTTTTTCTTTTGAATGGTAATTAATTGACACTACTACAAAAAGCTAAATTTAACCCCCCCCCCCCAAACATATAATCGGGCTAATAAAAAAATCGGGTTCTATTTATCATTTTCAAAAATAATTTTGATAAAGTATAATAGCACCAGGTGGTTTAAAAACAATCGGGTTTTATCTAAGTTATTTACGTTTTATTATAGTGATAGTACCCGTATAGAATCTAACCGGGTACCATTTTAATACCCTATCATTTTAGAAATCATTTAAGTGGTTAATCATATATTGATTAACCGGTACCATTTATCTTATCAACCCGGTACTATTGCGCACATAATTATAACACTTTTCTGTTGATTAAATGATAAATTTACCTTTAACTACTTCATCTCTTTTCACAACACTTAAATATTTGTGCAATTTGGTAGTGGTAAATTTGAGAATTTAGTTATATTGTCTGTAAAATAAGATATTTATTTTGAGACAAACATAAATATAAATGTGAACACTTAATTTTAGACGAATTAAATATCTTATTTTTGTGTATAAGCATTGAATTTGCAGATCGGAAAGAAATGATTTGCTTTTTATTTTTAAGGAGATGTTTTAGGTCTTAATTTGGATTACAATGGATTTTTAATTTAAACAACAAGGGCTTTATATTGGCATTAGTTTTGATATATCTCATGTATTAATATAAGATGTAGGTTTTTGGTATTTCAAAAGATTTTTGTTTATTTCTTTTTAGGATTACAAATTTTTTGTTAAATTATTCAAATATAATATTTACGGTTCTTATTTCACAACCAAGTATGATCGGAACCCCCTACTCTAAATTTTTAGCTACGCCCCTGATTAATAGCGTTTCTTCTTGTAGTGTTTTCGTAAACAAAGTACACATATGCAATATATACAAAAAGTGAGATCTCATGGTTGTTTTTCCATGTGAGCATACAAACAACATCATCTTTTACATGAACAATAAAAGTTTCAATATTTTCTATTAATTGACATTGTAGATGAAATTAAAGAAACCAATAACATAAAAGGCTCATAGCTACTATATATACTTCACTTCTTTACCTATTCCTCACTTTCACTTTCACTATACTTGAAGAAAAGCTTTTTCCTTTTTGCTTTTAGTTCCTTTTTTGCTTTTGCACAAGAGATGAATAGTATATAAAGAAACTATGTGGCATCCAACCTCATTGACGTATGATGAAATATGAAATTCTATAAAATAAGATCATATGTGAAAATTTACAAACCCTAATTGAAAAACGACCTAATTGTCAAACCCTACTAGGCTACTATATTACAGATTATGTGATTGGATGTTGAAATTAACACAGGTTTATAGTTAGGGCGGAATATCACGTTTTTCTAAATATGCAGGAACTGTTTAACTAGAAACATTTAATTATAATGGTATGTCGTTCAAACAATTTTTTATAGACGTATGAAGGTATTAATTTGATTTGGTTGCTTTCATTAATGAGATCATCGACCTGCGCTAGAGGTGCCAAACTTTTCTCACTAATTCAGTGTTGGACACTATGTGTTGAGCGATGACTATATAATATTTATAAAATACTTAAGTTAAATGGGTTGATGATCACATATAAGATATTAATTAATAATAATATTAATCGATACTACACTACACTTGATATATGAATCCAACCCATCATCCTCGATGTTCTTTTGACATATATAAATTAATAATCAGTTCTATATATCAGATTCTTTTACATCAAACTTTGTAATTGGTTCAAAATGACAAAAGAAATGAGTTACGTCTCTTGTCGACCTAGAATGACCAAACTAATCAAGAAATGTGAGAGTTACACAACATATGTGTAATGTATATACTTGGAAAAAGTTATTAACATCCATTGAAAATAGATTTAATGGGACTACAACAATTTTGCTCATTAATTTTACAACCAAGTACTAAGAAAAAGGAAAGAAACCCATGAGAATATATTAATATCCACACAATCTCCACAAATTTCTCCATCCAAAAAGCTTTCTGAAAAGCCATAGCACTCTTTTGTCCTCCTCTCTCTAATGTTTCATTTTTATTGACTCTTATACCTTTTTCATGCAATTGGGGTCCTTCAAGTCCCTCTGATCAGAGCCTGGAGGACCCTCTTCTCATCCTCTTTTCTTCCATACCCTCTTTTTTCAGGAATTAAATACATACATAATAGCCTTAATTAATTAATTTTTTACATTTTCTTTAATTTCACAATTATCTTTAATCTCTGTGTAAGCTTCCCTTGAAACAAAATAATGGATCAAGGGAGATTTACAAGAGTGGAGAAAAGGGTGATATTGTTTAAGCTTTGAAGAAAATATATATATATATTTAGCAACAATTAAGAACTTACAAAAAAAAAACAGCTAATTTTTTATTTTCTTTTTTGGCTGGGCTAAATCATTTGTTCTTGGTGTGCTTTTTTGTTNGTTGTTTGCCATGCCTTAGAGGAAAAAGTTCCGAGGAAAAGAAATCAGAAAAGAAGGAAAATGAGGAGTTGCCTGTAGCACAACCTAAAGAAGATCCCCTTTCTAAACAAACTTCTTCTGGTATGTATTTATGCATGTATATTTGTACGGTCATAATCCTTTATAACCTGTAGCTAACATGAAGCCGATACAATCCTATAAAATTCTGTGAAACGTTTCCATGATCAGTAACTTTCTATGTATTTCATATTTGCATAATCATTGACTTTCCGTATATTTCATATTAAATATGAAATATGTTTTATAGGATTTCATAGGGTTGCGTCGGTTTTACGTTAGCTATGGGTTGTAAAGGATTATGACTTTAATTTTGTGTTTATCGGAAAAAATTAAATATATTGCAATATTGCTTATAATCTATTTCTGTTGATGCCAATGATCAGGGTGAAAAAGATCTTTATTTCTTGATGCAAATTGTTATTTAATTCTATTTGTTGCAGTTAAAAATGTAGACAAAAAGAAAAAAGGCGATGGTGGCGGAGTTGCCGGTGACGGTGGTGAACCTGTTGCGGCCGTGGCGGTTGATGTTCATGATGATGGTGACGACGACGATGATGGTTTCATGAATGAAGGTCCAGCCCGTAAATATAGTTTCCGAGAGTTGGCCACTGCCACCAAGAATTTCAAGCGAGAAAGTCTTCTAGGCGAAAGCGGATTTGGAAAAGTTTATAAGGGAACTCTGGCTGATGGCAAGGTGATCGATCGATACACTCATTTTACTGATTTTATTGCGCAACTTTTTTCCTTACCAATATTGAAAAATTATCGCTAGATTATATTTGAAAATCATAGTTCTTCGATCACCAAAGGATCATGTCACTACTAAAAAAGTGGTTATTATCGATGGCCGAAACAGTCGGAAATTGGCTTTACCGACGGTGTGTCGCTAAAAAAACAGGTCGGTAAAAATTACCGATGGTTTTTCCGACGACTTTTACCGACTACTTTCCAACTGTTTCATTTACCGACTGCTTTCCGATTGTTTCATTTACCGACGGCTTTCCGACGGGTTACCGCCAATTTTCCGACTGTTTTTCGACGACTAACTAAAAAATAGATAAATATCTGAAAGCAGTCGGAAATTTCCAACTGCTAGTACACAGTTTTTTTGTAGCGTGTGTATGATGATAATTTGATATGATCTAATATGAATTCATGAATGAAGGTTGTGGCCGTGAAGCAACTAGACAGGCGTAACTTAAAAGAAAGGAAGGAGTTCCTAGTTGAACTTTTGAAGTTGAGTAACCTTCGCCATCAAAATCTTGTGGAACTTATCGGATATTGTGCTGAAGGAGATCAGAGAATTTTGGTTTACGAGTACATGCCAAATGGTTCGCTTAAAGATCATCTCCAAGGTATTTTTATCTTCCATCGTGCGCTCGTTAGTAAATTAACAACTCTAACGGTAGTCATGGTACTAGAAAAAATAAGTTAGAAATCCATTGTGTTATGTTGGTAGAAATGTGATGAGTTCAAAAATAACTATCATACGGAAAAAGAACATCCCAGTTAGAATTTATCTTGGTCGTATTTGGCTCGAATCTTTAAACAAAATGTAGTTAAACCAATGTAATAGTCTACCGGTTCTTAATTTTTTTGAACTTGAATGATAGATCTTCCCGCGGGCCAAAAACCATTAGATTGGATCACAAGGATGAAAGCGATCTCGGGAGCTGCACAAGCTATGCAGTATTTGCACGAAAAGGTTGATCCACCGGTTCTCTGCCGCAACGTGAAGTCCACTAACGTTTTGTTCGATGAACACTTTGAGCCGAAGATCACAGATTACGGGCTTGTGAATCTTGAAAGTTCATCCGATATGCGACAAAGGGTGGTGGGCACAGTTGGTTGTGCTCCAGAATTTGAACGTACCGGTGAGCTCACCCGTAAAGCCGATGTCTATAGCTTTGGAGTTATTCTATTGGAGCTTATCACTGGGAGAAAAGCATTGGACACCTCTCTTCCTGCAAATGAGCAAAATCTTGTGGCTTGGGTAATCTTGCTTCTTCCTTTCTTATGGTTTTAACCCTACAAATAAAACAAAATAAAACAAACAGTCTTAAGCCTACAGACCTCTTAATTTTCAGACTTAAGAGGTTTTAAGAGGTATTTTTAAAAAAAAAACAAACAGCCAATAAGTCTTTTCTTTTCATATGAATGTTGTACTATGATTGAAACAGGCACAACCATATTTTAAAGATCCAAAGAGATTCCAAGAGTTGGCTGATCCTATGTTCCAAGGAGTAGTTCCAGAAAAGAAGTTGAACCAAGCGGTCGGTGTGGCGGCCATGTGTCTACAAGAGGAGTCGAGTGTTCGTCCGTTGATCCCTGACATCGTAGGAGCTCTCAGCTTCCTCACATTAGCACCATCGGGAGGGTTTACGCATGCACAAGAAGCCGTTACCGATTCTCCACCTACGAAAGAAGATACAAAAGAAGAGGAATCGTCATCAGATTCCGATTCATCGTCGGATTCAGAGACCGAGCAGGTGTCATGGGCAGAGCTACTACCCCCGCCCAGGCCAGAGCCCGTGCCAGAGCCAGTTGAGCCTGAGCCTGAGTCGGAACCAGAGCCGGAGCTGGAGTGGGAGCAGGAGCCTGAGTCGGAACAAGAGGAGCGTGACTGGGAATCAGAGCCGGAGCCGGAGCCAGAGACAGATCCAGAGACGGAGCCATTGGCAAACCCATTACAGGAGCAGCCAGAGCTAAATTTGGAATCGGATTCGGATTCAGATTCAGATTCAGACACAGAAGCAGAAACAGACCCAGAGCCAAAGCCAGAATCAAAACCGGAGTCGGAGTCGGAGTCAGAGTCAGAGCCAGAGCCAGAGCCAGTGCTAAAGCCAGAAGAAACATCTAGTCACATAGATCAAACAACTTTGGATGCCGGATCCGACAGTTCATCGGGAAGTGTCTACGCAGAGGACGATTATAGCGAGGAGGAATTCTCAGATGAAGACAAGAAGAACACATCAATTATGATGAACCCTAGATCAAAATCAAGAACGAGAAGCAAGAAGAAAGTCATGTTTAAAACAGAAGGAACCGACTCGATAAAGCCAAACAAGAAAAGCTCTAAAAAACCGAAAGACGATCAAAACTCAGAAAACAAACCAGTAAAGCAAAAGAGCAGAACGCGCAAATCCGATTCAAGGGACGATGACAGCGATATAGAGTCTACGGACGAAAGTGCCGACGAGTTTGAAACGAAAAGGTTTAAAAGTACGATTTCGCGGTTTAATTCAAGAAGTTACAGTAAGGAATTCCAAGATGACTAATATGATGAGAGGGTCCATGGTTCAAGTTCAGAGGGCAAAGAGTAGAAGAATAATGTTTGAACCCCTACTGTATCATTGGTTTTCATTGCTAAAATGGAAACTTGATTAAAAGGAGAAAAAAGAGTTTGAACTTCTTCTATCTTGCACTCGTGTTTTGTCTTCTCTAGTTTGTACTATAAACAGTGAAAATAGACCCGTTTTTTGCATAGTTAACTTGTTCTATAACGCCTTCCGAAGCCTCGTAAATATTGGAATTTATTAGGCGATGAACGTCTTATGGTGCATTTACAAGCGACAAAAAATGTGACACTTATGTCGCTTATATATATGAAGTAGCTCAAAATAGAAGATAACTTATCGTAAATATTTGAAGGTCGTGCGAAGTCAAGTTTCTCAAATTAGAAAGACCGGACGAGCTCCAACTCGACTTGGAAGTTTCGCATGAAGTCGTCTACGAGTTGTTGACCAATGAAAAACCTACATCTAAGTCGAAATTGATATGTTGGTTGCTTCGCTTCCTTTTCCTTAGGCTATGTGTACCACGGAGCGGCTTCAAAGCAGGTAAGGGGAGATTTTTCAGCCGGTTCAACCCGCATGTGGTATGCCCCTAGCGAGTTCAAGCCACAGGTTCACAGTCCAACCCGCTCTCCCTCCCTCTTGTTTTTTCTCTCTTTCTCTCTCCCTTTCTCTATTATATTATATTTAAGTTAATAAAAAAATGGTAAGGGTATGAGGGTATGAAAGGTTGGTGATACGGGGTTTTAAAGGTTGGTGAGGGTTTGAGGGTAAGAAAGTGGAAAGCTATTAGACAGTAGATTATAATAGGAGGATACAAAGTGTAAATATACTCTCTATATATATCCTT
>LUCG01176302.1:0-19685 GCA_001633085.1 Carthamus tinctorius
GATGATGAAACGGATATGATCGAAGATGAATACGACGATGAACGGAGAAGAAGACGACGATGAATGGAGATGAAACGAAGATGAACGGAGACGAAGACGGAGATGAAACGAAAACAGTGAATTGTGAACGTAGACGAAGATGAAGATGAAGACGATGATGAATGGAGATGAAACGAAGATAAACGGAGACGAAGATGGAGATGACACGAAAACAGTGAATGAAGACGACGATGGAGATGAAGACGACGATGAATGGAGAAGAAACGAAGATGAATGGAGACGAAGACGGAGATGAAACAAAAACAGTGAACGGAGACGAAGATGGAGATGAAACGAAACAGTGAACGTAGACGAAGATGGAGATGAAGATGACGATGAATGGAGATGAAACAAAGATGAACGGAGACGAAGACAGCAATGAATGGACAAGACGACGGTGATGAATGAAGATGCAACGAAGATAAATGGAGATGAAACGGAAACAATGAACGGAGATGGAGACTAAGATGAAACGGAAATGGAGACTGTGATGAACGGAGATGATGGTGGAGATTTCGAAAAAGAACCTGCACGTTGATGGTGTACACAGCAGGTGCAGCCGAGTTGAACCGGACGACGGAAAAAACAGTCGAGATTTCAAAGAAGTAATATTGAAAGACTTTAATATTTTCATCATTTATGGAGATCATAAGATATCTTAGATTTCAACTGTATTAGCAATGAACTATTCATTAGTTTGTTGTTTTTCTTCTTCCTGTCAATAGTTTTAAAAACAAATTCAACTTTCTTTTATTTTAATTAAAGATTTCCTATTTTGAAGAATAGGATTGTGGAATAATAAAGAATAATTAAAAGGGTTTACTTCACGAAAGTGTATTCAACTTGTCACGAAAAGTTATTGTATGTACTGTACTTCCATTTATTTCATTTAGTGTATCAAAACAATCAAAACCTAACATTTAATGTATTTCATGACAAGTTGGATACACTTTCGTGACAAGTTGGATACATTAAAATGATAGGTTTTGATAAAGTTAGATACATACAACGATCATTTCTTAAACTCTGATACACTAAATGGAACAAATGGAAGTACAGTATATACAATAACTTTTTATGACAAGTTGGATACACTTTCGTGAACTAAACCCTAATTAAAATATTAACATGGATATATACCTACCATTTGTAGCGACACAAACCAAAATGTCTTATATACCCTTAGGATTTAATTTAATAAAAATTAAAAGAAAATTTTGTGATCGGTTGGATTAGGTTTGTAAGTGGTTTGCAAATGATCTTCCTCCTATATATATAGGGTTACCTTCTTTTGTTAACCAGTTAATTTGTGTTAACTGTGTTAACTCATGTAGACTATTGATTAATTACAATCAACGACCCAGATTAAAAAGTGAATTTCTGTATTTAAACAAATACTTAAATTAATTAGATGGTATGTAACAGTTGTGCAGAGGGTAATATTGGAATAAAACAACCAAAAAACACATCGTGCACAGTTACAACCAGCGCAAACCAAGGGTTTTCAAAATTCAAATCATAGTCTTGTACCGCAATCAGAGGGTTTTGAATTTCAAAACACATTCTGGAACCACAAACAAAGGGATTTTCCCAAATCTCGATCTCGAAGCAAAATGGTATCGAAAGTCACACACAATAACATGGAAGAAGATCATCAAGAAGAAAGGTTTCAACCAGGTAAGAGAATCGACACCGGCGCGACACCGGCACACAATAAAATAGAAGATCATCTCGAAGCAACACCTGTGCACTCCGGCAACACCGATGCACTCCGGCGCAACACCGATGCAGTCCGGCGCAACACACGTGCACTTCGACGCAACACCCGCGCACTCTGGTAACACCGGTGCACTCCGGCGCAACACCGCTGCATTCCGGCGCAACACCCGTGCACTCCGGCGGAAGAGGAAGGTGGAGGAGGTTGACGGAGGAGCAATGTTGCGGCAGTGCACACCGTGGAGGACGTCAACATCCATTGCGTAAACGAAAACAATCGCTGCACTAACATCGTCATCAACCGCTTGGCTACTACTACCCCCATGCTCGAAATCGCCATTACCAGACCCATCAACGACTACAAACGGATTAGCGGATAAGTGCACGTCATCACTCACGAGATCAAAGTCGCCGTCTTCCATTGAATTGACCCAGCGTATTGCAAACACAATCAGAGAATAACGTAAACAATTTAAAAAACACAATAAAAAATACAAAATAAACTTACCATCTCATTAAGTCCTAAAAAATAGGAAAACTCCTATAAATATGCTGTCCAGAGACAATTCCAATAATACCCTTAATGAAAAAAATGAACCTATGAAAAGAAACGATTCTGATTGGCTACTTCAAGGTTTACAAAGTTCACACAAAATAAGGAGTTCGTAAAAGAAGGAATCTCTCTATATATATAATGATATTAATAGTTTACAGCATAATATTAAATAAATCTTACAATCACACCACCATATCTCCCACTGAACCAACTTCTTTCACCATCGCCAACAAATCACCACAGTAGCGTCAACCTATGGCGGATGAATAGTCTGCTCTCGTTAGAAACGGTATATGGTCACTGGTCCCACTTGTCCTGAATACTAACATTATTGACTGCAAGTGGGTTTACGGGTTAAAGCGTGACAAAGATGGTGCTATCAGCCGCTACAAGGCACGATTTGTTGCCAAAGGTTTCCATCAAGAGCTAGGCATTGATTTCAAAGAAACATTCAGCCCGGTTGTCAAGTCTACAACAATTAGAGTTGTTCTTTCTCTTACCACTACATAACAATGGTCGCTAAAGCAACTGGATGTTTATAATGCCTTTCTACATGACATTCTTAATGAAACTGTATACATGAAACAACCTCTCGATTTTATTGATCCACAACGCCTCGATCATGTCTGTCCGCTTCATAAGTTCATCTATGGTCTCAAGCAGGCTCCTAGAGCTTGGTTTCAAAGACTATCAACGACTCTTCACTCAATCGGATTCAAGGGTTCTAAAATTGATCTATCTATTTTCATTTATTCATCTAAGGGAACCATCTTATATATGTTGGTCTACGTTGATGACATTATCATCACAGGAAACAATGATGTTGCCATCAATATAGTTATCAACCAACTTCGTACCACCTTTGCCATCAAAGATCTTGGTCAACTGCACTACTTCTAAGGCATTGAAATTGTTCCAGTAGGCAAGGATGTCATTCTTTCACAAAAGAAATATATTTTGGAACTCTTACGCTCTCTGATTCCAAATCGACGCCTTCTCCTATGACCACACCCAATCCAATCCCCTCTATGCAATGACAACTCTGCATTTTCCGATCCTGTTAAATTTCAACAAATTATCAATGCTCTTCAATATGTCACACTTTCTAGACCGGGCATCACCTAAGCTGTCAACAAGGTGTGCCAATACATGCATGCTCCAACTAACAATCACTGGTCTGCCGTTAAGAGGATTCTACGATATCTTCATGAAACAATTTATCATGGTATGCTCATTCGGAAGACCTCCAGCACATAACTTCGGGCCTTTACTGATTCTCTCTGGCAAGGATCTACGACTTCCTCTTCATTGCTTACAGCTTTCTTAGATGTTGATTGGGCCGGTAGCCCGGATGACTATTAGTCCATGGGGTGATTTGCAATATATTTGGGTTCTAACCATATTTCATGGACCGCCCATAAACAACGCATTGTGTGTTGCTCATCTACAGAATCCGAATACAAAAGCTCTTGCTGATACAATTGTTGAACTTACATAGCTTCAAGCTCTTCTTGGTGAACTTGGTATCAAAACAGATCATGCTCCAGTATTATGGTGTGACAATCTAGGGGCCACTTATCTATAT
Organism: Carthamus tinctorius; assembly: GCA_001633085.1. Taxonomy (NCBI): domain Eukaryota; kingdom Viridiplantae; phylum Streptophyta; class Magnoliopsida; order Asterales; family Asteraceae; genus Carthamus; species Carthamus tinctorius. Next base: position 3,897 of record LUCG01176302.1, read on the forward strand.
GCTAATCCTATTTTCCATGCATGTACAAAGCAATTAGAGGTTGATTTCCACTTCGTAAAAGAGAACCTAGCTAAAGGGGATCTTCATGTTCAATTCATATCCACGCATGATCAAATTGCCGATATCTTCACAAAGCCATTGCCAACTCCAAGATTTCTCTTTCTAAGATCCAAGCTGCAGATCGTTCCCCGTCCTTAGCTTGAGGGGGCGTATTAGACACTATTGTAATTATCTTAGACTAGAGGGTATCTAAGTGTAATACTTATCTATATATAAAGATCTCATGTAATCAATTTCAATACACGACACGTAATACGATATACAGCTCTCTATCGTCGCGAAACACCAATTTCATCAATTTAACCAATGAAATCGATGATTTGCACAAGTTAGGGTGATTTGCATTTGAAACCACCCTTATATATGTGTGTATATATACATGATAGATAGTTATTACTTTTTAAACAAAAATTGGTTATAATGATAAAGTACTAGGATGCGTCTCAGTTAACGAATGGAATTTAATAGAGTTAGTCATGGGGGGGCAAAAAGCAAAACGAAACAGAAAACCATGATGACAAGAAAACATTTTAAAAGACCAGGGACTAAAACACTTATGAACAACAAACATAGGTACGAAAACCGTAGTTCACTTTAAATTATTTGTATAAAAGAAACCTCAACTTGAGGGGACTGAAATGACAATCTTTAAAACTTATGGGCCAAACTATATATACTTTGAACAAATTGTCCAAAAGTTCAAAATGTACTTAAAACCCTAAACCCTAATTCTGTTCTCCCTTCCTCCTCCATAAGGCCATTTGCAGTATCATCATCATCATCATCATCACTTCCATCCGAGGAGGAATTATGGCGATGAAAGCAGAAGCTCAAGCTAGGGTTTCGGGGAAGCATAGATTGACTCCACACCTACCGAACAATCCCGACTACGAGCCGTTAAGGGAGCTCTTCAGCCACCATATTCATTCATTCGATCACTTGGTCGAGTATGGTCTAGAGAAGGCACTCATGAACATAAAGCCAATCGAGGTCGTCGATTCCAACACCAAGTTGAAGCTAAGAAATATCCTTTTGCTCGTTTTCTTTTAGAATTTCGTTAATTGTAGTAGAATTGGTATTATTACTCTGATTCTGGAATAAATTGGGAAACTTTCATTTGCAGTTTTTATTGTTTAGATTGACCTACATATGTTTCTAATTACTGTCTTGCTTACTGAATAAATTGGGTTTATTAGCTTAAAGTTTATGAATTAGTTGTCTTTTTGAAGAAAGCAGAGAATTCCTGAATAAGTTGGTTTGTTTTGTAGTTAATTGAATCAGGTTTTGGAATGTGATACCCTTTGCATAGGTCTCTTACTTAAGGGGCCAATTAAAGGTTCTTTTGTTTGCTTTGTTTATCCAGCTATTCTATGCAGCATGTACTTTTTTGTTATTTTGTTTCATTCTTGACCCACACTATACTCTGGTTTGAAAAACCTGAGCTATATCCACCGCAAAAGGAACGTGGAACAATTCGTGAAGCTCTCTCTCCATATGAGGTAGAACTAGTGCAACAACAGAATTTTACTCTCTTTCAACACAAAGTAGAACTATGTAGACTTATTGGATTATTTCTATTTTTATACTACAGTGTAGACAGGCTAAAATTTCGTATACTGGTAAATTTTTGGTGGATGTCTGCTTCAAATATGGCGATGGTCCTGCTGGAGCTGTTATAAGAGAGAAAATCAATTTTGGGCAGTTTCCTATTATGTTAAAGGTAAGGGAATCATTCTTTTTTTTTTCTTCAAATTTTGCATCGAATGCACTCAGTCAGCAACTGCAAGGTACATTAAGTTATGTTAAAGTTAAGGGAATGACGTCTTAAACGAGTCAATTGTGAACAGGAACCTTTATTCTATGATTGCCTCAACTTTATATGCTCTAGATGGGCTGTGCCATTTTTATGTTAAGACTTAAGACCTATGTGGCTACAGAAACTAAAGAGGAATAAAACAAGAATGTAACTGTTTAATATGGCGAGTTGATGGACGACTGTTGAAGAAATGTAATGAATTCTTGTTCTGTAATAGACTTTCAGTTGCAGTCTTCTAAATTATACGTAGAGTTGTTAAGCGAATAAATTTGTTACAATCATAGGGGGAGGTGGGATTTGAGTGTGCAATTCTGCATATAGGTAAAAGAAGGTAAGATAGGCATGTGGTGGACCTAGATGGACTGGTTTGCTTAGTTTTATTACACAAATACAGATCGCCTTGTGTGATTACATAAAGCCATTTCTCATATGTATGTTTATTACGTATGTAGTGTATACTTCAGCATGTACTAAAGTTTATGGTGTGTAGGGTTAACAACTTGATGATGCGAACCATGTTTTGATATGAAACAATCTTCTTGCAACATGTTAGGCATCACCTTTGTGGTTTCTTGTTATTACCTGACATTCCAAGGGTTCTTGTAAACTTTTTGCAGTCTAAACTTTGTCACCTCAGAGGTGCTGATCATCAAAAGCTCGTGGCTTGTAAAGAAGAGCCATCAGAAATGGGAGGGTGAGTAATTTTATACTTTATTATCTTCTTTATGGCGTATGAAGGAACCTTAGATTTTTGTCTGCTGTATTATAGGATGTTCCACTTGGCATTTGTTGCTGTTTTCATTAGCCACAGTTCAGATGATCATCATATTATGATGTTTGCCTTCCTTACTGCATTGGTTTAACTTCAGAGCGTGTTTTGCACAATGGCACAATTCAAATGTTTTGCTTATTTGTTTGTTATGTGATGGCTTTACAAAATTATAGTTGATACTTCAATGGCGATTCTTGACCATACCGCCCGGGAGAAGATATATTGAATTCTGTGGCTCAAACTTTTTCTTGTACCTAGAACATAAGTGATATTCACTAAAGAAAAGGATGAGTTATGCATCCATTGATGATCTGGCCTTTCAGTTTAAATGCATGTAGTGGAATGCTCTTTCTTTGCATGCTTATCTTTCTAAATTTCTTTCGTCGTATTTCTAGTTATCACCGTTTTTTCTGTATGACCATATGTGGTTTCTTCATTCCCTGTTGTAGGTACTTCATATTAAACGGGCTTGAGAGGGTTGTCCGATTATTAAATGTGCCAAAGAGAAACTATGTAAGTTACTCTCTATGCTTTACAGGACTTGCTACAAGCCTACAACCTGATAAAAGATTGGGTTAAGATCTCAGCAAATAAGCATTGTAATAATGCATAGGTCTTTGACCCCACTTTTTTGTTTTTCTTTTCTTTTTATTTGCCACTTTCTCACTCATCAATATTCATCTATGCAGCCAACAAGCATGGTTAGAAGTGCATTTAAAAATCGACGAGAAGGATTTACCGATAAAGCTGTGGTGATAAGGTTCTTTTTCTTTCTGAACACTGAGTAACTACTTCTAGCGTTCTCCATTCTTTTTGTAGATTTAGAATATAATTGTCATGTATAGTACCCCGATGAGTGGTATCTAACTGGATTTAGTTCATCTAAAATGCTCTAACGTATATGTATGGAGGTGAGTTAACTTTCTTGAGATAAGTGGCATAAACCTTTCTTTACCATTTTGTTAATCCTTTCTTAAAAGAACAAGGCTGTACTGTTCTATAGGCACCTTTTGAGTCACGAGCTAGCAGGTTATCACTAGTTATTATTTTATAATTGAAAGATAGTAACTAATGCTTCATGCTTCAATGCTGTTAAGACTGTGTCGTGATGTACAATTAAAAGGGTCTATCCTGAGCTGCTGAATTTGGTGTTAGAGATTCCATTATTTAGGAAGTAGTGTTTGAACAGAAGAGCAATGTTTTTGAGTTATGTATGCTCTTAGGAGGTTCTTTTGAGCAAGCTTTTAGAAGTATGATAAAAAGTATTCTATTCATGTTTCTTTTGTATGATAGAACTATAAGATCTATGAACACGTAGTTGCAAGGTTCATGTATTTTGCAAGGCGTGAGTTTCTTTACCCCTTCTCTAAGAAGTACACAAATATATCAGAATGATCTTAAATTCTCAGGTTCTTATGAGCACAAGCTTTCCTAGAGCTTCTGAATTTAGCTTTTGTCAACCTATTCTGGAGAAAGAGTTAGAAACCTTAGCATCTCTTTCATATAATTTAATGATGTGGATGAATATAGATAGTTCCAAATATGCATTTTCAGGTTTAATGGCTGTGATCAGAGGACACATAGTTTCCATGTATATGATCATCTGTCAACCATAATTTTGAATGTATTTTGGAATTGACAGCAGCATATACAAGTTTTTGCTTTTCAAAATCCGAAGTCAATTGTATAGTTAAATTAAAATCATGTGGTCTTCTTGCTTTACTGCTGATAATTTCTCTACATTTAACAATAAATATATTTATGAAGTTGTTGATTGGTTTTCTTTATGAAGTTGTTGATTGGTTTTCTGTGTTCTTATCCCAGATGTGTTAGAGAAGATCAATCGGCTGTAACTCTTAATTTATATTATCTTAACAATGGGAGCGCAAGGGTCGGATTTCGGTTAGTAATGATTTTGGTCTTGTAAAATTTTTTGGTTACTTTAAATAATTACAGCTGACTATTTTAAGTATGCAACATTTGTAGGATACGAGGGAGGGAGAATTTGTTACCTATAGGACTTGTTTTGAAGGTATTTTAGTGCATATTTGTTCGATATCTTATTTTGGCTGTACCTTCTGAGATGGAGAAAATTCTGCTGCTTGTGAATTTGTTTATTAAGGTTTTAGTTTGCTTGGCCATGGAGAAAATTCTGTTGCTTGTGAATTTGTTTATTAAGGTTTTAATTTGCTGCAACCACATGCTTCCTGTTTTTTGTCTTCTCTTTTCTTTTTCCGTAGAACTGTTCTTTGTTAGGAGATGTTCCTTTTCACTCAACTTGGTCCAACATACACTCATCAACAAGCATCCAGGGTGTTGAAGGAACCTAAAGTTGGCAGTTCCAATATACGTCCTTTTTTAAACTGTTCTTGGACTTCGGAGTTCCCTTTCTTTTTTTATTTATAAAGAAACATTGCTTGCTATTTGTTTCATCTTGTAACTTAGAATTATGATATCGTTGTACTAACTTGAATTGTCTTTTGGTTTATGCTTTTTTATTCCTCTCTTGCTGGTTTTATTATTCGTTTTATTTTGTTTCTTCAGTTGAGTTTGATATGATAACATGCATATGTAAGGTCCTTGGTTATGTATTTAATTTTAAGTTGAACAGTAACACGATAACTTGATGCTAGTTTATTGTTAAACTTCATAATTTATATTCTTACATCTGGAATGATTCACATACTTGTAATATTTTAAGGTCATTGTTATGTTTTCTAAATGTCTTTAGCTCAAACCATTTCGTATTTTAGTTGTTGAGCACACAGATTTTTTAAAGGTTTTTATCAACAAGAGGGGCTGTCTTGTCTCGTACCTTTTCGAAAACCTGTCATCCTTCCTACTAAATATGCCAATACACTTTGTTTTATATGGGTATTCTGTAAAATAACCCTCATCAAAAGGTTGTTCCTCTTTTCTTTTGTGGTGGGGAGTGCATTGATGCTGTTTGGTTAACCCAATATTATCAATGAAAAATTGCTTCATATTAAAAAAAATATGTTTTTCCAACTTAAAAATACAAAGATGTTTCCTTTAACACCCATAGATGGAACAATGCATAGAAAAAAGAACCAAGTAGAAATAAAAATATCAAACCAAACAGTAGTTTTCATTCCCATTCCTGAGCCCTCAATACCCCCAACCAAACGCCCCCTTAGTTTTATCTATGTTTTATTTCTCATGTTTTTTTCTCATCCACCTTCATTAAGGATGTTGAACATTATAACGTAGATATGCGAGAGTTGTTCTTTGTGCACGTGTTGGCATGTGAAACACATTTAGTAGCAGAAAATGAAAAAGGTTTTACTAATTACATCACATTTGTCTTGCTCCTTTGACATGATTTGCTTAATGGATTACTTTTTCCCTACATCCTTGCAACAGGCACTTATCGATACCACTGATCATGAAATTTTCATGAGTTTGACATCCGTGTACAATGATAAATATGAGAAAGCAAAAGGTTGTGTTGGCACTCAGATTTTGAATGAAAGGGCAAAGATCATTCTTAATGAAGTTAGAGACCTATCTCTTTTTACTCGCATTCAGTGCCTGCGTTACATTGGTAATTGTTATTCTGCTATCATCATCTGTTCCTATTCATACTTCATAGTCTACTCAAATTTTGATGCATAAACTCCATTCTACTCTTTTCGCTTTAATCAGGAGAGTACTTTAAACCTTTCATGGATGGCATGGAAAACGAAAGTCACTCTGCTGTAAGTCTTACTACTACTAGAGACCTTTAGGACTCTCTGTAAATGTGTGTGTGTGTGCACATATATATATATATATATCTTTACTTAATTATCTGTTACGAATCTATCTTTTCATCGATTTTCTGATCTAAACTTTTCTTCTTTGTAAGCTTACTTCAACTTCTTTCTTTTTGTAGGTTGCTGATGCAGTTTTAAGAGAGTTCGTATTAGTCCATCTTGACAACAATCATGATAAATTTAATCTGCTGATGTAAGTAACTGTCTCATTATTATTGTTATTGTTTAAGTTACGTGGTAATTTGGAAGCAATGTTATATGTGTGTTTTTCATAGCAACTATGCATAACCTTAATATTTCTTTCAGCAACCTTCCCGTTTCATGTTTTTACTTTGTTCAGTTTGTGGGTGAGGGATGGCATTTTTTGGCTTGAACGTACTAACTTATGTTTTTACCAGCTTCATGGTGCAGAAGCTTTTCTCTTTTATTGATCAAACCTCTGTACCAGACAACCCTGATTCATTGCAAACTCAAGAAGTTCTGCTGCCAGGTCACCTGATTATAATATATGTTAAGGTAGAAGTCATTTTCTTCCATTATAAATATCTATGCTAGAATTCAGTCTCTGAGGTGAGACGTGAGACCTCATATACTCTTCAGCCTTTTCTTTCCATGTAATAGAAAAGGGAAGTACATGTTTGAATCATTTGACTTCCAAATCAAAATTTAAGTATATCTTTTTTAAGTGAATGCTAAGAAAAATACAAGTTGATCACAAATACGAACTAAAAATTACTGAATATTAGCTACATCTTGTCATACGTATGAGGATGTCAGAAGATTAACAACAAACATCTAGGGGGTGTTTGTTTGAGGTATTGAGGGGTATGGAATGAGAACGATAATGAAAAATGTGGTTTGGTTTGATATAATGTAATGGACCCATTACCATAAACCAATTAATTTCCATACTAGACCAAATTGGAGGGAATGGAAATTATATTCCCGCTCAATCCACTTTTTCCATAAGTCAGTTCATCTCTCCATGTTGAATGGTACATATTTTGTATTTTCAAGTTGGACGGAACATATAAAATATTATATAAAACAATTTTTAACGATTATATTGGTTTAACCAAACAGCATCAGTGCGATGTTCATTCCTATTTGCATTCTCCTGCATTATCATTTTCTTTCCTATTCTTTAAAATGAAGTAATGAACCGAACGCTCCTTAATTATATCATGAATGGTCATTACTACTCTATATCATCTTTCATGAAGCGCTGCATGTTGAGCTCCTACCTCAGATAGCAGACTCCTGTTTCTTTCTCTTCCATGGCACAAGTTTATCCAAGTTAACAGTAGTGTGGTCACAAACATTGTTACAACCTCTTATGTCTATAAGCACTCAACTAAAAGCTGTTATCAAAGCTGAGGTATTCCAATGCAATATCTTTCTGAAGTTACCTTGAGATTTAGACTAGGACATGTGTTGCATCACCATACTCAAAGTTTTGGTGAAAGCTAGAAAAGAGGTGAACGTAAAGGGGCATTATAATACACATGATACATCATGTACCAGGGAGGAGACCCAATTACTTAAGTTCTTCTTGATGAGGTGAGAATAGCCTAAGAACAATGATATAAATGCAAGAAGAAAACAGGTAGGGGAGTTAAAGTAGAAGGGTCATCTCAAACTTATTGAAACTTTTGCGTTTAACAACCTAGATTGGTGGAAAGTTTTAAGTAAAGGAAAGTCCATGTATTATCAATTTGGTGTATTGAAGTTCATTTGGTCATGATTTGGGATTCAAGTTATTGGCTCCTGCTGGCAATAGGCCATGAATTTATATTTTCTGCAGTTTCTGTTTGAAGATATGATGAATCTCAGTGGGTATTTTCTAGTATATGTATATCTTTTCCTGCAAGGAATTACCTGTTCCAAGCTGAAAACTATTTGTATGCCGTACGCTAACCCAAATAGTATGGATTACACAGGTCATTTTCGTTGATGAAAAATCTTCTATATTATGCATATCTTAATATGAACTGATAAAAGGAGATCTAACTTGCTTCCGGGAATTTAACAAACGTTCTTGTCTTCTTTTCACATGTATTCTTTAGCTATAATATATGCTGGGGATTAAGATTGGGAAAGGAGGGCCAAACTGTTAATAAATGAATGTTTAAAATGATGTGTATTAACATCATTGCTTTTTTATTTTCAGGAAAAGCTACAGGAATGGCTGCTAAAAGCTAAAAGACTGCTTCAAGATGAAACTGATAACAGAAAGAAGAACTTTGAGTTTGGCAGCTGTATGTTTGATGCCAATCTATTTTTTGTTTTCAAGCCATAGATAATGTTCAAAATTAAAATTATCCCATATATCTTTTTTGGTGGTCAAGTCTTAAGTTTTGAAAAATATCACTTAGCTTTCTAATCTGGGGAAAAGGAGTACGGAGTAAGACAAATCCAACATTAAGGATGAGAATAAGAAGCTAATGTCTGAATATGCAGAGGCTTTACATATTGTTCAACTGTGAACGTGAGAATAAGAAAATCTTTGCTGACTATATTGCAAGCATTGATTGGGGGTTTGTGCTTTTAAATAGAATATCAGGTTAAGAAGTAGCTTTAGTAGAGTGAAGCAGTTTGGGTAGGTATGCGGGTCATACTAGTACTTGTATTCAGGTTTGGGCGAACTGCAGATTCCACATTTGGCGTTCTAGGTTTTTTTTTTTTTTTTGCATTCTTGACTCTTGAGATGAAGTAGCTGCCTGATTAGTGGAGTACACTTCTGTTCCCATATACAAGAAGGTGATATACTGATATTTTAAGTAGCAAATATCATGGCACATGAATTGTGGAAGCGGTTTTGTATCACTATGTCATTATTAGAAGGTTTTCTTTTGATGTGGGCTATGCAATAGAATTTTCTTTTTCTTTTTTCTGCTGTTCTTGGATTGTCTTTTTGCTTTGACTAAGGTTCATTCACCAACAAGGTGTTTGGCATCCTCTGTTGAATTTGTTGCTTCATTTCCTTCTTTTATTTCAAATTTTCACCATTTATTTTGGTGTTCTGAAAAGCATGCTACTATTAACCGTAGTTTGTATGGCTCCTCCATTCGATGGATTTTTAAGCTATCAGTCTTCTATTGTTAAAACACACATATGTCCTTTATGATATATTTTTGGATGCCTATACTGCTTGTAGCTTATATTTCTATAACGTTACTTGTTATTTGATGTGGGGCGATGCAAAATTGGCATGCAGCAAATGATGTTGTGGTTGTTCTTGCTTTCCGTAATGCTATTTAGAATTTTCTTAGTCCTTTTTTGTATTAGAAGTGAAAGTCTGTTGTTTTACCCAAAATAGACATCGAACTTTGGTCAAGTTAGATTTCTCTTATGCTTCTTTGGCTTGGATTATTGCAGTAGCTGATGTGAAGAAGGCATTGGATAAAAATCCTGCAAAACAGGTTGGTCAAGCTGTTGAAAATATGCTAAAGACTGGAAGATTGGTAACACAGTCAACTCTTGATTTGAAAGAGGTACTGCTTTTCTCGGTTTACTCAAATAGATGCTGCCCTTAATAAGTTCACTGGCATAAGCTGCTTGTATTAATTGAAAAGAAAGCTATTTAGGTGATTATTATTGCAATTTATTTTTACATGGAGACATCTTAGGGCATCTCCAACAGCTATGCTATATTTTCCCTAAAAGAGTATTTTAGCAATTATAACATCAATTATATTATTAAAAGCCAAAATCTCTAAAAAAGTTACACTCAAATCCAACAACTACTCTACTTTAGCAATTATAACATTAATTAATAATAATACTAGTAAAATATCCAATATATTTAATAAAATATTTTTTTCTCTCTTCTAAACATTTAATTTTTAAATACATCTAATTGGTGGGAGTATTAAAATAATCATTTCTCTCTCTATTTAGACATTTTTACAATCTCTCCTCTTATCTCAATTTTAGCATAGAGGATAGCACAGCTGTTGGAGCAACAAAAATGCTAAAGTCCTTATCTTTTTTTCCATTTTAGCATAGCTGTTGAAGATGCTCTTAATTTTCTATATGCTCATTTGAAATAGAATATTTCATTGTAGTGTTGTAAAATTAAAGGGCATAAGGCTCAATTCATGATTGGGATTGTTTGTGTACAAGTTGGTAAAATTAACTTTAGTAGCCATGTTTGTTTGCTAGAAAGCTGGTATGACGGTTGTGGCAGAGAGGCTCAATTTTCTACGTTTTGTGTCACATTTTAGAGCTGTTCATAGAGGTTCATCACTTGCAGGGCTCCGCACTACAAGTGTGCGTAAGTTGTTGCCAGAGTATGTATAAGTTTATGTATTCCAATTCTATTCATTTACTTTATGATATCATATGTTCTCTCTCCCTCCCTCAGTCTGTATGATCTTTTTGCTCTACATATTCACAGGTCATGGGGATTCATATGCCCTGTTCACACGCCAGATGGGTCTCCATGTGGACTGCTAAACCATATGACAGCCTCATGTCGTAAGTTCACACATCTGTTGATAATTTATATGTTATACATCTGCAACTGGTGCCTTCGATAAGAATTTTCTTTAAAACCGGAAGTTATTGAGGACTAACAACAAGGTTTCTGTCACAAAGTAGTTGTATTTGTTACTATGCGAATAAAATGCATTAAGCAGATGGTAAATCTTTTTATATCTGCGATTCTGTGTAAACTACCATAAGATGTATATCAGCTGTTCTGATTTTCCTCATTTCTCTCCGATTGGATTGGATTGGATTGGATTTTGAATTGAATTCCATTCCAATCCCATGTTTAGTTTGAAGGATTTCCTGGATTTGAAATCTAAAATTTCACAAACATGGGATTTTGAAAGCCCATGGGGTTGGATGGGATTTCATCGGATTTGTATGTAATAAAGGTTTAAAATATGTTAAAAACATTTGTTTTGTAACAATCAATCAATAAAAAGGTAATTCAATTATTTTTATCATTTTTAATGATTTTAAATCCTACAAACCAAACACACCTATGATTCCAAACCTTCCAAATCCGAATCCCTCCAATTCAAATCCTTCCATGAAATCCAAATCCCTCAAAACCATTTCATCAAACCAATCACCCCCTTAATGTGCTGATACTACCAAAGGTTTTATTTATTTGTTTGGAGAATCTGTCATATAGGCTCACCAAAATGTGTATCATGCTTAATTTATCTTTTTTTTAAATATTTGGTAAATTTTCATCAGAATATTGCATTATTCTTAGTTTTTTGTTACATAGGGTGTTGGCATTATTTAATGTTTTACTGCTTCTGACTCAATTATAGGTATCACCTCCTATTATGATTCGGAAGGAATAATTAGAGATTTCTCAAAAATACAGAAGTCTATTCTTAGTGTTCTGATTGGGGCTGGTTTGATCCCTTCATTACCGAAACTTGTCCAAGCTGGTCCTCCTGAAGTTCTTCATGTTTTACTTGATGGCCGTGTTGTTGGTGCTATGCCCACTGATAGAGTGGAGAAAGCTGTCAGCCACTTACGAAAATTAAAGCTATCAGCAACTTCTGCGGTTTGCTTCTGTTAATATCAACAGTTCTTTTTATTTCTTTCTTTCCAGGTCTTAATTTTTATAAATAAACAGATCCCTGAAGATCTGGAGGTGGGATATGTACCTCTTAGCTTTGGGGGAGCGTTTCCTGGTCTGTACCTGTTCACAAGTCCTTCACGGTTTGTCCGCCCTGTTAGACAGAAATTTCTACCTCCTGAAGACAACAACAATATTGAATTGATTGGACCGTTTGAACAGGTAAATCCTTTACGATGTGTTCTTGAAACTCCTTTTACGAAGGAAGGGAAAGGGGAAGAAAGTAAAAAAAACTCGTGTTTCTGTAAACTCTTTTAGGAGAATACGGAAGGAAATGGACCTCCCAAAGCTTTCCTCCCACATATGGGAGGAAAGGGAAGCAAAGGAATTAAAACCATTTAAAAATTACTAAAATTATTAAAATTACTAAACTACCCCCAATCTTTCATCATAAATGGTATATTTAGGGTATATTTGTAAAAATGACATCTTTCTTTTCCTTCATCTCATGTTCAAGAACATGAAAGATTACTTTCTTTCTTTTCCTTCCCTTTCGAGAACACAAATGGAAAAGTTATTTCCCTTTTCTTTTTTTTCCATCCCTTCTTTTTCTTCTCTCCAGATTAGAAAACACAGCGTTAATGTTTAGTTTCATACAACTAAAGTCTCGGCTTAGTACTAGACTTGCCATGAATCAGAAAATATTTAAGGCCTTATGTTCATTGCATGCTGGCAGGTTTATATGGAAATAGCGTGCGCAGATGGAGGAAATGGTGGAAGGCTAAATGAGTTTCCTGCCACTCATGAAGAAATTCATCCAACAGGCATACTTAGCGTTGTTGGTAATCTTACCCCGTGGTCTGATCATAATCAGAGCCCAAGAAATATGTACCAGTGTCAGGTCCTGATTTTGTGTTCGTTAGACATCTTTTGGATATCTAGTTTTATCTGTTAACAAAATGGTGACAATTTTCATTGCTTTACTTCCACCTTGCTCTTCGAATTGCAGATGGCAAAACAGACAATGGGGTTCTCTTCGCAAGGGATCAATTGCCGTGCAGATCAGAAGTTGTATCACCTTCAGGTTCGGATATTATACATGTCTCTACGTCAGTCCTTTTTCTCACCTCTATGCTCCCCTTGTGCCCATTTATTCATGATAGAATTGACTCAGCGTTGTTGGAAGTTTTTTTTTTCACAAAGAGCTACTAAAGTGCTCCATTGTGTCTTTGATTACTTGCAAGTTATTAATCTTTGTAGAGTCTAACAAGGACTCGGTATAAGATTCTTATAAGGAAAAAAGCTTTATGCAAAAATTTCTACTGGGCCTAGAGTTGGTTAGCTGCAATGAGTTTTTATTACTGTCCAGATGGTTAGATGTTTTTTTATCGTGTTTTTTAAAATTGTGCAGACTCCTCAGACTCCAATTGTCCGTACTGCTACATATGAAAAATACAGGATCGATGACTCTCCATTAGGGACAAATGCAATTGTTGCAGTTCTGGCTTATTCTGGGTAAGTATTTTGTAGAATTCATCATCTATCTTTTTGATTTCCTGATTAACGATGATTTATTTAATCTATGTCATGCAGATATGATATGGAAGATGCCATGGTGTTAAACAGGTCATCTGTTGATCGTGGTTTTGCTCATGGGTACATTTACCAGGTAACTCCATCTATTTAGAAAGATGATGGTGGTTTCAGATTTAAGTCTTAAATTCTGCATTCAAGAAATCAAGTTGCTGCTTGTGGGCATCTATAACTTGTACATGTTTTAGTCATCGTTTTGTGCATACTAGAATTTCTTAACTTGTGACGTTCGGAAGAATCATGTAAATTGCCTGTCTTGTCATCATTCTGAAACCAGATTTTTAGATTACTTCGGGCCTACTTTTATTTGTCATGTCAATTATATATATATATAGGCCTCATTTCTTTTGTAAACTCCATGATTCGAATAAACTTTGTGAACCAATCCTCACCTTATATTTTGATTTCCTTTAAGTTTTATGTGAAAACTTTTTTAGGGATTGCAAACAATGGGTGGAAAGTTGACTTAATCTTAGCCATTGATTAAAGTAGTGGGTGGTTTAGACTTTAGATTGGTTCACAAAGTTCACACGAGTCATGGAGTTCACAAAATAAACCANTTCTATGAAACGTTTCCATAATCATTGACTTTCCATGTATTTCATATTAAATATGGAAACCTTTCATAGAATTTTATAGGATTTCATAGGGTTGCATCTGTTTTGCGTTAGATATGGGTTGTTTATAACTCTCCCTCTCTCTCTATCTATCTATCTATCTATCTATTTATCTATATATATAGGGTCAGGTTCAAGGGAAAACATCAAAAAAACAGAAAACTGAGGAACACCCTCGAAGCCCTTCATTTGGACCATATGCACTTGTGCATAGAAGTGATTTGTAATATGCACATGTGCATAAAAACCAAAAAACAACTTAATTTACTTCTATGCACAAGTGCGTATTGTCTAGATGAAGGGCTACGAGGGTGTTCNTATATATAGTGGAAGCTTGAAATCGAATAACCTCTCTGCTATTTGCAGACTGAATCTATTGATTTTGCTGATGAGAAGAAAAAATCTGATCGTGCTGAGAGAGTATTTAGAAGAAACCATCGTGCGTCGGAAACACATTCATTCATCGATTTAGATGGGCTCCCATATGTTGGGCAGGTTTGCTTATGCTCTCCACTTTTTTATGTTTTCTAGTATACTTTTTAATTAGAATTTAGAATGTTGACTGTATAAGTGCTGATTACCAACTTTCAGCCGATAAAACCAGGCGAGCCATATTATAGCACATTTAATAATGTTACCAGTCGGTCATCTGATGAGAGATTGAAAGGATCAGAGCCTGTTACCGTTGATTATGTTGCAGTGGATGCGAAAACCAAAAAGCCGTTACAAAAGGTAGTTTTTTGTTCTTCACTTCAGCATTGCATAGTTCTCTTAATTAGCTGAGGATGTGGCAACTATTTTATCTTGGCTATTTTTGTTTGTTAAATATATCTGGGTTTCTATCCGATTATTAAATTTGCACATACTGTACAGAGACCCTTTGACTAGGATAACCTTAAATAAGATTCAATATATATACACACACACACATAGAGGGATAATCATATACAATCACATGAAATGTTACAACTGTGCAACCTCATCTTAGATCATTCATTTTAACCCATTCATTAGATTCTCATCGGTTCTTTTAATGTATTTACTTGATTTCATCGAATTTCTGAAGCAAATGTCGATGCATATACCGGTTTATGTAATGTATAGCATGAAAGTGATAATCCATGCACATCTATATGCATTGACAGTGATAATCCCATGCACATCTATATGCATTGACAGTGATAATGCCATGCACATCTATATGCATTGACAGTTATAATGCCATGCACATCTATATGCATTCCATTTA
Organism: Carthamus tinctorius; assembly: GCA_001633085.1. NCBI lineage: Eukaryota > Viridiplantae > Streptophyta > Magnoliopsida > Asterales > Asteraceae > Carthamus > Carthamus tinctorius. Next base: position 19,328 of record LUCG01176302.1, read on the forward strand.
AGTGTATGTGTAATGAAAATAGTATGCAATACAAGATCACTGCATGAAATCGATAATCATTGATGAATCGAGTAGTCAATCATAACGAATAGGCTAAAATGAATGGTTTTAGATGAGGTTGCACAGTTGTTACATTTCATAAGGTTGTAAATGAAGGTGCCTCTATGTGCATATATATATATATATAGAGAGAGAGAGAGAGAGAGAGAGAGGGAAGTTAATTTGCAAACCAAAAATAACGTGTAAACCGTGCAAACTCATGGTTTCACACGTAAAATGTTTCATAAACATCAACTTTTGATAAAATTGTTTCATATTTTGGTGTTTTTATTCATGTGAAACTTTATTCTCGTTTTTG
>LUCG01176311.1:0-12906 GCA_001633085.1 Carthamus tinctorius
GAGAAGAAAGGAGAGGGGTAAATTGACGGTGGTCGTGGGTCTGGTTCCATAGACGCCACCTGTGGAATTTGGATGAATTGGGGAAGAAGGGTCACACCACCTGTCGATTCAGAATAACGACGCGTGGCTTGCGAGTTGAGAGAAGGGCGGGAAGACGCGCCTGTGCGTGATTCTTCACTCGCTCTACAAAGCCCATCCCTTATTTTATAAGATATAGATATATTGATAGATTAGATAAGACCACATGTATATTAGTCTAGGGTAATGGGATAATGATAAAGGAGTTCATCGTCTGATACGATTTAGGGAGTTTGTTAGCTAAACAATAGGATAGAATTTACTCTCTGATGTGTATATATGTATTGGAATTGAATGAACGAGATGAGGAAACACTTTTATGGTATCAGAGCTGTAAAACTCATTTTTTTTTCTTAAACCCTACTGCTCTTACAACCCTTTTTCATCCTCTCCCCTCAAATCCACCCATGACCAGTTCCCTCCCTCCGACATCACGCCTCCCACATCCGGCGACTCCATTCGCTCATCCACGTTTCACTCTGCGCTAATAGTCTCTAACATTAAGTCTTTCATTCCGATTGTGCTCGAGATCGAAAAGGTGCAATATACATCGTGGGCAGAACTGTTTAAAATCCATGCCCGGGCGTTTCTTGTTCTCGATCACATCGTACCACCTTGAGACACCACCGTTGAATCTGCCCTATGGTCCCGGCTAGACGCGATTGTCCTGCAATGGATATATGGTACCATATCCAATGACTTGCTTCATACCATTCTTGAACCCGACTCTACGGCACAACTTGCATGGAACCGTTTGAAAGAAATTTTTCAGGATAATAAGTCATCGAGAGCAGTTTACTTGGAGCAACAATTTTCCCGAACAAGACAAGAAGATTTTTCATCAGTTTCTGCCTATTGCCAAGCTCTAAAAATGCTTGTCGATCAACTTACTAATGTTGGTTCTCCGGTTTCAGAAAATCGGTTTGTTTTGCAACTGGTGGCCGGTTTAACGGAAGCATATAATGGTGTTGCAACTATCATTCAACAAACGGACCCGCTCCCTCCCTTCTATCGTGCTAGGAGTATGTTATCTCTTGAAGAAGCTCGCAAAACAAAACAGGCGGAAGCCAATGCAACGAGCCCAACGGCTCTTATCACCAATCAACACAACCCCACTTCAGTTTCTACAACACCCTCGGAGCCAACTCAACACAACTCCTCTTCATTTACTCCACATCGTGGGGCTTACCGAGGCCGAGGAGGTCGTGGTTCGTCTCGTGGTGGTCGCCCCTCAAGAGGACGTGGTGGCTACCATATGTTCAACCCGTCACAATATCAACAACAACAATGGCCAACTTGGTCCGCCCCTCCTAGCCCTTACCCTACTGTCGGATGGTCACCTCGCAGGTCATCTACGTCACGTTCACCAAGTTCGGGTATTCTTGGTCCATGTCCACAACAAGCCTATCACGTTTCTTACACTCCCTCATACGTTCCTACGGAGATTGATGCTGCCTTTAACACAATGTCAGTCCAACCTCCGGATGACCAATGGTATATGGACACGGGTGCCACATCTTATATGACATCTACCCAAGGTACACTCTCTAACATTTTTAATTTACGCAACACTCGTCATATTACGGTGGGTAATGGCTCCTCTATTCCCATCACCGCGTATGGTAACTCTAAACTTTCATCTCCTTATCCTCCATTTTCTTTAAATAATGTGCTTCTTGTTCCGAATTTTATTAAAAACCTCATTTCTGTACGTCAATTTACTAAGGATAACTTAGTTTCTATCGAATTTGACCCGTTTGGTTTTTATGTGAAGGATCTACAAACGGGGATCCCATTAATGCGATGCAATAGTACTGGAGATCTATATCCTATTCCGACCTGTTTTCAGTCACCGCCAACTTCATCTGCCTTCATCTCCATTCCGAGCTCTTTATGGCACGCCCGTCTTGGTCATCCCGGTGCCAATGTTTTGAATAAATTGCGAAGTGATAATTTGATTCCTTGTACTAGTTTTTCTTCATCTTGTGTTTGTGTTTCATGCCAATTAGGAAAACAAAATAAATTGCCATTTGTTGCTTTAGTATCGAATTCTATTGCTCCTTTTGATATTGTTCATAGTGATGTATGGACGTCACCCATTTTAAGTACTAATGGTCACAAATACTATCTCTTGTTCCTCGATGATTACACGAATTTCGTGTGGACATTTCCAATGGCAAATAAATCACAAACACTTTCAATTTTCATCCAATTTCGCAAATATATACTCACCCAATTCGGTAAAGAAATCAAAACATTTCAATGTGACAATGGTCGGGAGTACAACAATCACGCGTTTCATAATCTTTGTAACCAACATGGTATTAGGTTTCATTTTTCATGTCCATATACGCCTTCTCAAAACGGTAAATCGGAACGTAAATTACGCACCCTAAATAACATGTCTCGAACTCTTCTTCTTCATGCCAGTCTTCCAGCACATTTTTGGACTTATTCTATCCATATGGCAACTTATTTACATAATATTTTACCTTCTAAAGTTATCAAATTTTCATCTCCCACTACTGCCTTATATCTAAAAGTTCCATCTTACTCTCATCTTCGAGTTTTTGGGTGCCTTTGTTTTCCACATAATTCTCCACCAACACACAAACTTCTCCCTCGTTCAACACCTTGTGTATTTCTCGGTTATCCATCGCATCATAGAGGCTATATATGTTATGATTTTTCTCATAAACGCTTTATAATCTCTCGCCATGTTATTTTTGATGAAAACATGTTTCCATATGCCACTTCACAAGCCTCTCCCAACTCCACTCCCAAAACTCCCAATTCTTCCTCCTATACATCACCATTTTATCAATTTTATCAACCTCATGGCAACTCCACATCTGAGCAACCAAATACACCTATTCCAAACCCATTGTCTCACTCCCTTCCCAGTGCCATGCCTTTTTCCTCTCTAACACCTAATATACCCCAAACTCAATCTAGTTCTCCTACTACATCCACTGTCCATCTCTCTTCAGCTACAAAATCGCCATCTCCCTCGGTCTCTCCGGTACATGCTAGCCATCGCATGACAACCCGTAGTCAAAATGGTATTCATAAACCAAATCCTAAATATGCATGTCTAAGCACTTCAAGCACAATCTCACCTCTTCCTAAATCTCACGTCGATGCTTTACGCGATCCAAATTGGCACAACGCTATGGTTGATGAGTTTGATGCGTTGATTAAAAATGATACATGGGAGCTTGTACCTAGGCCTCTAGATGTTAACATTATTCGTTGCATGTGGATTTTTACCCACAAATTTAAATCTAACGGTTCACTTGAGAGGTACAAAGCCCGTTTGGTATGTAATGGCAGGTCACAACAAGTGGGAGTTGATTACAAAGATACGTTTAGCCCCGTAGTTAAACCCGCTACCATTCGCATGGTGCTAAGTCTTGCTTTGTCAAAAAAATGGGGCATCCATCAACTTGATGTGAAGAACGCGTTTCTTCATGGCACCTTGCAAGAGACGGTATACATTCACCAACCGCCAGGGTTTCGTGACGACAACTTTCCGAATCACGTTTGTAGACTTAAGCGATCCCTTTATGGTTTGAAGCAATCCCCGCGGGCATGGTACCAAAGGTTCGCTACGTTTATTGCTTCGATTGGTTTTTCACAAAGCAAGTCGGATAATAGTTTGTTTATTTATCATCATGGTCCCGACATCGCATACCTATTGCTTTACGTGGATGATATCATTCTTACGGCGTCTACAGATTTGTTACGTCGTAATATTATTCTTAAGCTAGGTGCTGAATTTGCAATGAAAGATTTGGGTCAGCTAAACTATTTTTTGGGCATTTCCGTGTCTCGGAATACATCAGGTCTATTTCTATCACAAGAAAAATATGCACGTGAGATCTTGATTCGAGCAAATATGGTTTCGGCTAACTCCACCAAAACACCGGTGGATACTAAGTCCAAGTTGAGCGCTGCCTCGGGTCCTCCGGTTTCTGACCCTACTTTGTATCGAAGTTTAGCCGGTGCTTTTCAATATCTCACTTTCACCCGTCCAGACATTTCTTATGCCGTCCAACAAGTGTGCTTATTTATGCATGATCCAAGGGAGGAACACATGCATGCTCTTCGTCGGATTCTCCGGTATGTCAAAGGTACGTTATCTTTTGGGTTACAAATAACCCGTTCAGATGTCTCGTCTCTTATTGCTTACAAGGATGCCGATTGGGGTGGATGTCCGGATACTCGTCGGTTTACATCCAGGTATTGTGTCTTTTTGGGTGATAATCTTATCTCTTGGTCATCTAAAAGACAACCTACTATTTCAAGATCAAGCGCCGAAGCTGAATACCGGGATGTTGCAAATGCCGTATCCGAAACATGTTGGTTATGAAACCTTCTCCTTGAACTTAAGTGTCCTCTTTCGAAAGCAACTATTGTTTTTTGTGATAATATGAGTGCCATATACTTGTCGGGAAATCCGATTCAACATCAACGTACCAAACATGTTGAAATCGACATCCATTTTGTTTGTGAAAAAGTGGCCAAAGGACAGGTTCGGGTGCTTCACGTCCCTACGCGTTTTCAATATGCAGATATATTCACTAAAGGGCTACCTAAAGTATTGTTTGAGGATTTCCGGACTAGTCTTCGCGTTCGAAAATCTCCCGCTTTGACTAAGGGGGACTGATAGATTAGATAAGACCACATGTATATTAGTCTAGGATAATGGGATAATGATAAAGGAGTTCATCGTCTGATACGATTTAGGGAGTTTGTTAGCTAAACAATAGGATAGAATTTACTCTCTGATGTGTATATATATATATATATACTGGAATTGAATGAACGAGATGAGGAAACACTTTTATATATAACTGTATTGTAACTATCACATAGAATTGCTAATGTGATGCTTTCTATTATATCCAATCAATTTTAAAAAAATTTGACGTCATATAAACATAGTTTTGTCGTATCAATAATTTTTCTTAATTATTTGAAAAATTAGTGCTTTCTAATCCTAATTTATAAATCTTTTGTTTTTTTGTTATTTTTAGTATTTGTAGTTTGACTATATATTAATAATTTCACGTTAACTAAACTTATTTTTCTTTATTTTTTAAACTTCATATATTTTTAGAGCTATTTTTTATAAATTTTAAAGTTTTCTAATAAATATAAAGATTTTTATTCGATATGTATTTATTTTAAAAAATTGTTATGTGATTAGATAAAAAATAATTTCTAAGAGAAAACAATGAACATGAACCAAATCAAACTTTATAGCAAAACAATTTTGGTCCCTATAGTTTATTTAAATGCAAATTAGTTTTTTTTAAATGATTGTTAAGTAACTTTGTTAAGTACAAAGACATGGATGTTATGAAAATAAAAAGTTTGGGACCGTCTAAGTAGATAGTTTGTTTAAGGGACCAAATCCAAATTTTGGGTAAAACATAGGAACCACCGCATTTCGTGATTTTGGTTGTAGGTTTAGTGGAGGGTCGTTGGTTTGTGGGTGTCAAGGTTCATAGTGTTGGGTCGTTGGAGTCGAAGTTCACTGTTGTAGCTTTTCAAGTTATGTCGAGGTTTCGATTTGGCTAGAGTTTTGTGGAGATTGGAAGCGGTTCGGGCTACTAGAATGTGATTCAACCTGTTTCAGAGTAGGTTCGGTCATGGCCCATATTGGTTTAGGTGGTTCGGGATGGTTCAGTCGTGACCCATTCGGGTATGGCTGATTCAGGTGGTTTGATCGTAGTCTTGGTAGCCGAGTCTCGTGGTTTCGGTGGTGCATTATTTAGAAGGTCGTAGTTGGGTAGCGGGGTATCTCGTCGTTTTCGTGTCGTTGGTCGCAACATAGTTTCTAGCGTAAACCTTATACATGTGATTTTCCAACAGTTTGTGATAGTCCCCTCATATTCTGCTCCAATAGCTCGTATTTCCATCACCTGGTAGGACGTCGTGGCCAACGTTAGTTTGTTCGTGGTTTCGGGGAGTTTGTTTTCGGTGTTTTGGTCGAGGTCAGTTTTTCGAGTTCACTAGGTGCCCTTAAGTGGCTTGCGAGTTTTTGGTTAGTGTGGTCGAATTGGTCCTTATCTGTTGAGTAATTTTAGGTGTATCGTTCTGTGTAATCACGATTAAAATAACCTTGTAGTTTCGTTGTATTTTCTAACATCTTGCTAGCTTTTTTTTATTAAATATATATTGCCTTTTTAAAAAATAAAAAAATAAAATATGAACCACATATTATCTAATTCACTTCAAAATATATTTATCATCTTACAAATAAAATATTGTTTTAAAATTAACAATTAACCCAATTTATTTGAAGTTATTGTTTGATATTGGGGAAGCCATAATCCACTTAGGAAATGGAATGAGGCGATTCTGTTTTGCCGTGTCGTCTGCATTCTTCGTTTCCCGCGAATATCTCCTCTCTGTTCTTCCTTGGCAAAATTTTCCCCAAATTCAACAAAAATTTTGATACAAAAACCTAGAAATCATCATCATCATCATCATCAAGAGATGATCACACTGCCATGAACAACAACAACAACAACAACATCATCATCGTCATCTGTATGTAATGTCAATTCCACCGCCTTCCTCCGAATCCGAATACGAATCCATCGATCATGTCTACAGAAACCTTCACCAGAATTGCCAAACCTCCCATTCCATCCTCAAATTGAGGAAGATCCCTCCGATTCCGATTCGTCAGAGCCAGAGCATGGCTGAGATGGCGGAAAGCAACAACGACGACGACGACTGCACCGACGACGGCGACGACGATGACGACGACGGGGATAGCAAAGACGATGCGAGTTACGATCGTCAGTTTGAGGAAGATTACATGCTCCATGCTTCCGCCCTTGGCCTCAATCACATTCGCACTTGCTCTGTTCCTTCACCTCTTAGGGTCATTTCCACGACTATTACCCCCTCAAAATTGGGTTCGAATGGTAAACATAAGACTGTAACTCCTCCTCGTGGAGAAATGCATACAAGACATCATTCTAGGTCGACTGATCCAGGTTACCTATTCCATTTCTTTATATATGATATTGTCTACATTGAATTGAAGTTTGATATAATACTATTTTGATTTGTTCAATTATCTTTTCAGGCAAGAAGGTATCATGGAGTCAATCTAAATCCTTAAGAGTCCTTCCACCACCAATTGGTGGACTGGAGGTAAATTCTGTGTTATTGGATATAGTTATAGCTCAAGCTGAGAGGCTTGGTTTGTGTTAGTTTTATATTTCATAGCTTTCTACTTTGGTGGCTCAGATTCATTTTGTTGTGACTGATTGCAGGGTAATGCAGCTATTTCTAAGGAATTGCAATCTCCAAGGTTTCAGGCTATAATGCGTGCTACAAGTGGTCGGAAAAAGAGAGCCAAGGATATCAAGGGCTTCCCTCATGAATTCAATGCTAAAGGAGTACGGCCTCTACCTTTCTGGAAATCTCGTGGGTTTGGGCGTATGGAGGTATCTCCTTGTTCGGGCAGTTCTTGTTCTTCTACAGTTCATATACTTAGTTCACCCTTAACCTGTTTGCTCTATGCCATTGCAATATGTATCAAGTTCAGGAAATCATGGTAAGGCTCAGGGGAAAGTTCGATAAATTAAAAGACGAAGTCAACGCTGATCTGTGTATCTTTGCTGGGGATTTGGTGGGCATACTTGAAGAAACATCAGTATCTCACCCAGAATGGCAAGAAAATTTGGAGGACTTGTTAATTATAGCAAGGAAGTGTGCAAGAATGACATCCAATGAATTTTGGTTGAAATGTGAACACTTTGTTCAAATCCTAGATGATCGCCGCCAGGATTTACCTGCGGGTATCCTCAAACAAGTCCACACACGACTCTTGTTTATACTTACTCGATGCACCCGACTTGTGCAGTTCCACAAGGAGTGTGGTTATGAAGAAGGTGGTCACCACATCTTGGGTCTTCACCAGCTCAGCGATCTTGGTGTCTACCAAAATGTTATAGAATCTACATACCAGCACTTCACTAGCTCATTAGGAGAAACTGAAGTAACTGAAACACCAATTGACCAGACCCATGGAGGGAATCAGGAACAAGATAAAGCAAAAATAAGTATAGACGGAGGAATTGACAGTGTGGAGGTTAGTACCGCAAAAAGTGTTGCTTCATCAACTAGTAGCTACAGGTTGTCATCTTGGAATAAATTTGCATCTTCAGCAGAGAAGAGCCTCAAAGGCCATGATGAAGTTGACACCCCAAGAGAGAATGTCCCTGACCAATTAGAACCTAAAGATGACCATGTTTATAATATAGAAACACCAGTCTGCCCTCCTGAGGACTTAGAGTCACCGTCAAATTTAAGAAGAGTTACATCTGGGGATTCAGGAGGTCAACTTCATGTAGCTTATGAGAGTTCATTGATTTGTCGTATATGTGAAGTTGAAATACCCACCGTACATGTGGAAGAGCACTCTAGAATATGTACCATTGCTGATAGATGTGATCTGAAAGGTTTAACCGTCAATGAAAGACTCTATAGAGTTGCAGAAACTCTTGAAAGGATCATTGATTCATGGACACCCAAGAGTGCATTTGCTATTGGAAATCCAGAGGTTGGGAGAATATCTTCATCCAGTACACCAGAAGATTCTGACGAGTCATCACCTAAAAACCACCGTTTGTCTCCTCAATGCTCTGAAGAATGCTCTGAAGAGATACTAGAATGTGTCCATGAAGCTGGCACGACTTATGTGATGGACAACCTGCACAGTTCACCTGACTTCTCTAGCGAAACACGTGGAACTTTGACACCTGTTACATGTCACAAAGCCTCATCCGGTGGAAGCTTGACTCCTAGATCACCTTTACTGACACCAAGAACGAACCAGATTGAACTATTCCTGAGTGAAAGGAAGACCACATCTGGGCATGAAAACTGGCAGCAGGTAGTGATCAATCTCCATCAATTTTTTAATATTCATAGCTCTGTGGAGATCGGAGATTTTCATGCCAGTGGGTTTGAAGAAGCAGATCCCTTTTCATTGTTCACTGTTATCTGCAATATACTTTCATGTTTCAAATCACTTAGAGCATCTCCAATGGAGGTTGTTAAAAGAACCTACTTTTTTACACGTTTTGTTGCCATCTCATCTTCAACTCATCAAATTAAAAACTCTCTTAAAAGTCCACAATGGTAGTTCTTATAAGAACATCCTTTTTGTGGATCCCATTGATTCTTTCAACACCAATAATAATTATAAAGTCGCCAATGGCGCGTAGCTCAGTTGGTAATGGGTGGGGGCAAAGTTTGTCCAAAATAATAATTATAAAGTCAAGAAAATAAAATAAAAAACTAGCAAATATGTCACTTCACACCAATATCAAGGTAATAACCAAGGTTCTTATTTTAAGAACCTAAAGAAGATGGGGTTCTTATAAGAACTCTCCACAATGGTAGTTCCTACAAGCCACTTCACTTTTTTGCTCGTAAGAACCTTGCATTGGAGACGCTCTCAGTGATGTCACTTTTTCCAGACCTGTCCCCATAGGTATTTTCTCATGAGTGGCATGAGTACACTGGAAACATTTGCCTATTACACATTGCTTTTCGTCACACATTGGTCCTTGCTTTTCCATATTCAGGGAAGATACTTCATATAGTATTTTGTAACAACGTTTTCCATTTTCTTGTCTGCATATTCGGTTCCACGTATCAATTTTTCAATTGTTATTTTTCTTTTATGTGACGATAATCAATCACAATAAGTGAAAACCAGTAAAGACATGGTAAATTGTTTGTTTTATAATGTTACAAGCATACACAAGCCTTGAACTCGCCTATAATGTTTTACAAAGGAGGCGAGGTAATTTGAATGCATTTTGATATAACATTGGGACACAATCTGTTGTACACTCAGATTTACATTCCCCCACTCTGCCAAGTATCTTAGTATATTGTGAAAAGAACATATTTGTTTTTGTTGTATAAAAGACGTCAACAAATCATGTTTGTGGAATAAGTAGCTCTATTGTCATTAACTGGTGTTTGAAGTGACTGAAATGCACTAATTTATTTTTGTAATTACCTATGTGTCTCCACAGTTGCAGTTACATGCATGTATACACATACATAGATATTCACATTCACACACATAGACATACATACATATGTGTGAGTCCCTTTTTCTTCATGCACCACTTTCTATATTAATTTTGACATTATTGTAATAATGGTTCTAAGATGCTGAAAACATCCATCAAATGGCAGATACATAAGCTACTGGAAATTGCTCGATCTGTGGAAAGTATCAACACTAATGACTGCAGTGCACTGGAGGCCATGCTTGAGCGTTTACAAGATCTCAAATATGCTATCCAGGACAGAAAGGTGGATGCCCTTGTTGTCGAAACATTTGGTAGACGTATAGAGAGACTATTACAGTGAGTAATTTAATCATAAAACTTAAACTTATGCAAATAACTGGTCTGTTCCAAAAGTTTGAGATGCACTCTGATTTATAGAGATCAATTTTTAAATTCTTCAATTTAAAAATCAATAGGAATTCATTTAACTCTGGAACTTGATACTGAATTATTTAGATTGTTTATAATAGTATAATTATAGAAGGCAAATAAACTCAGGTGATTTTGAAATCTAGGTATTGAACTTCAAAGTCAAAATGTATCACCAAATTTGGAACGGAGGACTATTATTTTGCAGTAGATGATTGGGATGAACTCCATTGTTTTACTTCAATTGTTGATATATGCTCATATTCCAAGGTTACTGATTTTTTTTTCACCAAATACAGGGAAAAATATGTACTTCTCGTGGGACAGATAGAAGATGATAAGATAGAATCAAAAAGTAACGTGGCTACTGAAGATAGTTCGGTAGAGGATGAGACAGTTCGTAGCCTGCGTGCAAGTCCTGTTAATTCATACTCTAAAGATAGGACATCTATTGAAGATTTTGAAATAATAAAGCCAATCAGCAGAGGTGCATTTGGGCGAGTTTTTCTGGCCAGGAAAAGGGCAACAGGTGATGTATTTGCCATAAAGGTAAGGGCTTCATACACCCTGAAGTAACTCAATTTGAAGAATTTTATTTCCCACTGGAAAACAATCTCAATGCACTTGTTTGGCACTAATTTATCAGGCTCTTTTTGTTAAATTGAAACATCATTTTGTTACCTGTACCTTCATGATTTCCCTCAAATCCTGAAGGCTTCATTCTGTGGGAAGTGGGAGGCATCCAGTGAGTTGTTTTCAGATGATAAGCTGTTTGTACTTGGTCTTGATGTCCTGTATCCTAAACTTGCAATTGCATCAGTGATGAGTTAAGTAATTTAACACAATACTCACAGGCATGTCCGTGACTTTTTAAGACAATTCCACTTAAATAGGTTACGGATTGAAGTACTGAAGTACCCTAAACTTCCGTCCTTATAGTTTGGTGTCCTAGATATTGAGTGATCGTCAAATTTCATCAAACTAACATTTATAAGGGAAGATTATCTTATTTTTTTGAATTTATTACACAGGAGTTGAGTCCCTGTCCTGTCTCACCCAAGACAAGAAATAAGTTTTCATGAACGTCAAGCACATCTTTTTAAAGTAATATTTTTGATATGTGAAGCAGCTTTTTATTGCTGTCAATGTCACTCCTTACAACTCAAGCATACTTAAAAAAAAACTCAAATGATATGATGAACAATGTTGTGTCGATGAATGGATATACCAAACCAAACTACACCAAACAAGTCCAATAAATCTTACATAGAGTAGTGTCTGAGGAGGCTAATATGTACATAGACCTTTCCTCTATCCCAGTGAGTAAAGAGGATGCTTTTGTGAAGATCCCAGGGTTGCCAAAAAGTTACGCAGTCGCAGAAAAAGGTATTGGGAATGAGTAAAGAGGATGCTTTTGGGAAGACACTTTGGCAGTCTTTCAACCCCAAGGGTAAGAGCTTGGGAAAAACTTGGGAAATGAAGAAAGATTGGAAAAGTAGAGCAAGTGCACATAGTAAGCAACATGAAAGAAAAAATATTAGAATGAGTAATGGTGTTATAAGCATAAGGGGAAGTTCCACCCATATCAAATGAACCAGTGAATCCCACGCGGAGTAGGGCAGGGGGTATGATGTACACAAACTTTACCTCTACCTCGAGGAGTAGAGAGGCCATTTCTATGAAGACCCCTAACTTGTAGATCCTAGATAGTTGAAACCGACCTTTTGAGGTACCCCTTGCTCTCTATACTGACTTCTACCCCTCATCAGATGACCTCTTGAAATTGACAAAGATATCCGGTCTTCACCGACAATGCACAAACGTTCGTTTTCGCTACCAAGTTAATATCTTCGGCAAATAACATACACCACATGATACACCTTTGAATCTCTCATCCAAAATCAAGGCAAAGAGAAACAGGCTTAGTGTCAATCTTTGGTGTAGTATTATCTTCACCAGAAAATACTACGTCACACATGTTGTTCTAACACAGCTCAATGTTCGCTCGTACATATCCTGAGTTGCCCTGACATACCTTCATGGTACCCCTCTCTCCTCTAGGCTACTCCAAATCACGTCCCTATCACTGGCCTTCATGGTTTAGTTCAGTGGTTTATACTGCACTAGTTTTCGCAATTCTGTGCGCCACTTTGTTCTTATATAATAGTGCCACCACACTAAGTTTTCACTTTTCTCACATCTTGGCTGTCTTAAAGACGAGGTTAAAGAGCTCCGCCAACCACTGTGCACCTTCCTCCCCGAGCACATCCACACTTGATACAGATCGGTTTCGACCTGTATTCAAGATTTTTAAAGAGTTTTGGAAACCACGGAAACG
>LUCG01176396.1:0-13439 GCA_001633085.1 Carthamus tinctorius
AAAAATGAGAAGTAGAGAAGTGATCTCCACCACTCATCCGATCAATAAAGGTGGCTTTGACCGAGTCACCCTCCTTGAATCGTCTCCACCCTCCATGAATCGCGTCCAACGTAACCGGTCAAAGCCGCCTTTATTGACCGGATGAGTGGTGGAGATCACTTATCTACTTCTCATTTTTTTAGCACTTCTCATTTGAACCTNAGAAAGGTTCATGCGAGAAACATAACTTTTTAAGAAAACATGAGGACGATTCTCAACCACTCATCCCGTCAACAAAGGCGGTTTTGACCGGGTCACCCTCCTTTGATCATCTCCACCCTCCATGAATCGCGTCAATTCTCCGTGATCATGTCCACCGTAACCGAAAATGTGTGGTTGAGATTCGTCCTCGCGTTTTCTTAAATTGTCATTGTTCTCGTATGAACCCACCTATATATATGTATAGAGGGAAGTTCATTTGTAAACCCAAAAAAGAGTGTAAACTCATGGTTGCATACGTAAATCAATGTAAAATCTTTTGTGGAGTTGTTTAATATGATGAAAATGTTTCATATACAATTTTTTTGATGAAATTGTTTCATATGAAGGTGTTTTTTACGTAGAAATGAAAAAGTTTCACAGGAATATGGTTTACAAATGATCCTTATAGGAATAACACTATAACGCTGAATGCAGTGTTATTCAGTTTGAATAATACATGAATACTCAAACTGAATATGCCACGTGGCGCGATTTTAGTGGTCCTCGTGTTTACAACCAAAATTGAGTTCACAACTTTCCTCTCTCTCTCTCTCTATATATATATATATATAGGGAGGTTCATGCGANAAGATTAATGCAACTTATCATTACATTTTTTTTCTAAATATGTTTAAGAAAACAGAAATTACGATCATTCGTAATCATACACTTGTACATATAATGAATAAATATGATAAATCGTTAGAACTAACCTCGAAATCACCTCGACTTTATTGCAGGTTGCGAGTGTCACATTCGACTTGCTTTTGCTATTAGTTCTTGGATCATATTTGATCACCCTTTTCAGCTTCCTAGTGATAACTACCAGGGTAAGACCTCTTTTGAAATCTTGACATAAACCTTCATTTTATTAATTGGGAGCGTAAATTTTAAACATATTTGCATGATTTATTTCGACAGGGTGTCGACGATCTCATCAGTCTTTTTCGTCGCCCTCCATCTCGCAAAGTGAAGTCTGTTTGATGATGAAACATGATGCCATCGTGCCCAAAAAACTTTGCAGTTCTGCGTAACTTATTGGTTCTAAGCTCTAACTGCAGAGATTAGATGTGCTATTCATGAACTATGATGGTCTCTTGTAGCTTTACTTGTAGTTACCGAGGACTAATTTTCGTTATAATCACAAACTTGCCGAAAATTTTGGTGATGTTTTTACATGTAACCTGTGTACTCGTTGCTGGCTTTTTTTATGTAGGAAATTCAATAGAGATGGTCAATAAGGAAATATGAACCTGATTAGGTCCAGTTTTTATACCTTTTATGTCGTTATAGTTGTGTTTGATCCGTTGCGATCGGTCATAACCTCTCCTAACCTTGGTCCTTGGTTATTTTACTTTGGCGCATCATCTCTGATCAATAGATGTGAACATTTCGGTTCGAGATGGAACGTTTGATAAAATTTTCATTGAGATCCTTTCTTCAACGGGTATCAAACACTATACCAGAAGTAATCCTGGTAAATTATGACTATAAAACATCAATCTTGTAAAACCAGGTGGCTTTGATTGCCAATTGTTGTGGATGCTTAGAAGTGAATCCAAGGTGGATGGGGTATTCCACCATCCATGTGGTCATTCCATCTAAGATCATACAAGATATGCAGGACTTTGAGAGGAGAAGTACAGGAGCAAATGAAAAAGAAAAGGTTGAGAAGAATCGAATATACATATACCCCACAATCATCTATGATTCTATGTTGGTACCAAACCGACTATGTTATTCTTTTATTCTATGTTACTATGTTATTCTGTTTGATATAGTATTTGGGTTACTGGGAGTTCCCAACCATTTTTAAGGTAATGGGTTTTAGTCTGTGTGAATTTTGTCTTATATAAATATTATATACTGGTAAAATGTAAAATGCAAGTATGCAAATTTTAGTGATTGATGGTTCCAAATAAACTCTACCACCTCTTTGTCTATGGCTATGGACTATGTTTCTATTTCTTTGGAACATATTGAAGTTTCATATCATCCATATATTATGTTTGTATATCCGCAAGGGCCGCTGCATGTTAACGATGCTTTGACATAAAGCTTTGAACATGTATCGTGGATGATACTTTTCACATTTGTGCAAGATAATGAATTTTGTGTGTCGTGACATTTGTTTGGGTTTAAAACTTATGGCTCACAAGTTAAAAAAGAAGCATACAAGTATATACCATAATTTATTCATTGTTAAAAAAATAAATAACTAACTTTTTATATAATTTATGTCAGTCTTTAACTAATAATCAAATATCTAAAATACCTTTTAGCACAATAAATTAACAAAAAATTAACAATGTAACACCTATATTATTAATATCTTGTGATGGCCATAGCGGTTGACAAGAAAATATAAGTAATTTCCGATTTATCTTAATACAAGGAAAAACATTTTAGTTAATTGAAATGAATTTTCCTCCATTAGGTTCATTTTACAGTTCAGGGACTGTTTATGTAAATTATCAAAATGTTGAGGGGTTATGTGTGCACTAAACAAAACTATATCTATCCGCTTAAACCCATAAACCCCTTTAGAACCCTAACGCCAGCTTATCCATATAGCTTTCAGTACTGTTATCTTCACCAGATTTCAGAAGCAGATTACACAGATTTTGCAAGATGCACATGTGCTGTGCTTTCAATCGTTCTTCTTCGGTTCCATTGAATCAAGAAACTCTGTATTCGTGCCCTAAAATTGTTCCGGGGAGCGGAAGAACAACGATCATCGCCATAAGTGCAAAATCTTCTGCTAAAAGGAAGGACGGCGATGGAGATTCTGTAATTGAAGACGCGAAAGGCTCCGGTACGACGGCAAGAGGGCGGAGGTTGCTCAAGGTTCGAGAAGAGAAGAGGAAACGTGAATTTGATCGTCTTCACAACTATCCTTCTTGGGCTAAGTAATCTAATTTTTTCCTTTTGTTGTTAAGAATGTGTTTTGGCAAATTAACTGATAAGCTGGCTGGTAGCTTATCCAGCTGATAAGCTGGCTGATAGTTGATAAAGTTGACTTGTAAGCTAGCTAGTAGCCGGTAACCTAGCTTATGAATAAATTATGGTGGCATAGCTGATAAGCTAGCTGTTGACTAATAAGCTGATAAGCTAACTTACGAATAAATTATGTTTGAATGTAAAATACCAAAAATGGTATCTTGGGGTATAGTAATTAACATTAATAAGGGTATAATTGGAAAAAGCTCCTGAAAAGCTACTCTAACTAGCGTTTCAATAAGCTAGCTTATGGTCCATCCAGACATGTACTAGCTTATAAGCTAGCTTATTTTTGCCAAACACAGCCTAAGTGAATTCCCCATCCCGGTTCGTAATTCCCAAATTATAGGTTGTGGTTTGCAAATTCAGAAAATTCAACTTAGTTATTAACTTCAATTTGCTTGTGTTGTTTTGGTTGCAGAGTTTTGGAAGAGGCAGCTAGAAATGATGTTGAACTCCGAAATGTTCTTGGTGATAGCATTGGGAAGCCAGAGCAGATGAGACAGAAGGTAATTGTGTATGTTTTTTTTCCTTCTCTATTATTAGATGTTCTAAAAATAAAGATGTTGGATGATACATCCTGCTATGTTCTGTTGTTTGATTATTAAAACCACCTTTATATGTCTACATACCATGATCCATGCTTTTTAGTTTTACTGTTATGTTAAACGAGCCGTTGTCACAACGTAATAATATATAGCCCCATCTAAACTTCTAATGTAACAGCTTCTGATATTTGAGTAATGGTGTGTTTGGTTTTATGAGACTTGTTTGACATTGAAAGAATATGGGACAGATGAGGAAGGAGTTTGTGGACCTCTTATAGTACCCTGCAAACATTGTTGTCGGTGCCTCTCCAAATCCCTATGGTGATAGTGGATAAGACCACCTAACGATAAATTAATCTTGTTTAGGCTGTTCTTTGAGAAGAAGCTTAAAAAGACCATAGTTGTGAATACTTGTCCGAACCCCCTACCCATCTCTTTACTTTGATTCCAAGCATAGGCTCTTCATTCTTCCTTTCTTGACAAGCACTACTTCCAACATGAGAGCTCATCGGAAAGGTGTATGCATTCACAACAAATAGAAATCACCTACAAGATATGAATTATTGATATCTTTTATGATGGACTTCGTATGCTAGTCTTTAAATCCCAGAAAACTAGGTTTCGACTAGGTTTTGAAATCCTAGATCTAGGTGTTGATTTAAAAATTGGCATCTATTTCATCAATTCATTGACAAGGGTCTCTTTTTTTGCCTTTTGAAATCATGATTTCCCCATTTGCTTACCAATTGGTCTGTGTTTGTGGTCTCTCCATCAAATGGCAAGTTATTTTCAAATGTTCCACACTCAATTTTGGTTTCTTTGTGTTCCTTCAAACTTGATTCGCATTTCCATACCCAACAATTCTCATGTCTTTATCTTCACCAACCTATTAGCTTGCTGATGTTAGAACTGTAATAAGAACAATTATATTATCTTCCATTCACTAAGTTCTAAGAATTTTCATGCTTGATTCCTTGGAAAATAAAGCACTGTGCATCTTACCTCTCAGATGTATTTTCTTCCCCTTCTTATAGTGGCATGTCACGGTGACCCCTGCGTGGGGTGGATGATATGTATTCCATGAACATGAGGAAGTTCTGGATTGTATAGGTAGAAGAACTCCTTTCTTGGTAGTTCCAGCACACTTTTGAATTGTTCCGTTTGAAGATCTGTGATATTTATACAAAAATGATTCTACAGGTTGAAGATAGGATTCGGAAGAAGGGGCGGGATTTTCACAAGTCCAAAACTGGTTCTGTTGTTGCTTTCAAAGTCACTTTTAGAGAGTAATTAGCTTGTTCCCCTCTTATCTATTTACTCCTCCGTGATTGTTAATTACTCTGTAGATATTTCTGCTACCCATGAATATTACTGGCTTAAAGAGTCAAACCTTAGGTTTTCAGTTGCAATCATTTTTTAATTTCCTCATTTATTTGATATTGGCTTTAACTTGAGGATGCTGATAAATTACCATCACCCTAGCAAACCATCATTTGGCAAGCCTACAATCCAGTGCTGTCAACAATGATTAAAAAATATACTTATATGATTAATGTAAAAAATGTAACTTTTTTTTTGCTCTGTTTCTTTTTGAAATACCTGTTTCTTTTGATTTGTGGTTGGCAGCTTCAGTCCTGTTGGTTCAAATATATGGTTCAAGTTATATGGACCACCTTCTGACCGGGATGTTGACCTGATAGGCAGTGTATGTAGATTCTTTCCATCCTATATTTTGTTCTACACATTTTCCCTGCAAGCTTTTTGGTTCATATGGAAACCGTTCCTTTGGCCTTCTCAGTTCCCCCACACCCAAATCAAGAAGACGCTTATATCGAAACTGTTCTGTTTTCTGTTTATGAACTGGAAATACATTGTCTGCTTTTTTATCATGATATGAAGAATAAACAAAGCAATTTGCTTATCTATGTGACAGGTTATTCAGTCATGGTATGTCATGGGACGCTTGGGTGCATATAATTCATATAATTTGCAGGTAACATCACTTTAATATTTTGTCAGTTTATCAATCTTTGAATAGTTTATGTATTAAGTTTAGAGCATTATGAGTTGTTTGAAGCTAATCAGTATTCACTTTCTGGTACTTCTGATTATTATTAAGTTTAATGAATGCATTGCCCCAAATATGCCAACTAGTAGTGATAATGTTGGTGATTGGTTTTGTATTTCATTAATTAGTGGTGGCGTCTATTATGTTCTTATTCCCCAAATATTGATGAGTAAACTGAAATTATTTCAGTTTCATTTAATTAATCATCTAATAGAAAGGAAAACTGTAATCAAGTGCTTATGATATGTACTGAACACCGAAACATCGAACATGAACTTTATTTTTGTTATGGAATAGTGCTGACTGGTCTTTTATACTGCAGTTGGCAAATACATCAATGGAGTATAATCCTCTCTACGACGCAGATAAGGGTTTCAATGTGATGGCATCATCATTCCATGATATCAGTGATCTTGAGTTTCAGGACAACTGGGGACGGGTTTGGTATGAAATTTGTTGACATTTTACTATATCACATCTGAGTCTATTGCTGTTATATCTTTTTTTTGAAACAAGGATCACAAACTTTTAAAAATGTCCAACAGGGTAGACATTGGTACTTCGGATTACTTTGCCCTTGATGTGCTGCTCAACTGCCTTACTGTACTGAGTTCAGAGTAAGCATCTTTTTTCTGTATTTCAATCCACAGTATCCTCAACCAACAACCATCAGTAGGTGTTGTTGCTGATCTTTGTGGAAACCAAACCAAACGAGCCCAATATATCCCACCTGCGATATAGGGTCTGAGAGGTATGAGAGCATCTCCCAATAGTTTCTCCAAATGGGGATGTTGAATATTTAACCTTTTCTTTATCCAACTGATCCTTAAAAATTTCTCCAAAATGGAAAAACTATTGGAGTTGAATGTCATTATTCAAGATTTTAACGTTTGCTTCTTCATTTTGGAGAAGTTATAGAGAATCCTTTGGAGATGCTTTGATGTATGTATACCTGACCTCTATCCCAAAGAGTAGTGCGGTTGTTTACGTGAGGTTTAGTGGTCTTTGTGTCTTCAAGTTTACTATCTCATGATTCTTTTTTCTTGTTATTTGGTAGGTATTTGGGCATACAGCAGGTAGTATTTGGTGGTCGGTCGATGGGTGATTGGGAGGAGGGAATGAAAAACCCCGAAGATGGATACAAGTACTTCAAGATCTAAGATGTGGTCTGCAAAGTTCATCCAGGGAGGGTGAGTTAGGACCTAAAGATCAAGTCCAAAGGCATGTGAATACTTGTGTACCACTACCTGTTGGTCCCTCAACAAAGGATGGTAGGTTAGGCGAGAGATTGCAATCGAACACAATAACATATCAGTTCTATGCATCTCTATGTTCGCGATTACCCCCCTTCTCCATCAATTCTAGTCTTTCCTACCTTGCTGGCTTTATGCAATTGGGGATGGAAAGGTGACAGAGGAATGGGCATGGAATGCACCCGTCTTCACCTCCGCCCCCTCTAATCCTTGACGGGTTTGGGGAAAGGAATCCATGTCTGCAATTATTGTGTTCCTGTTTGGTAAATAATATATACGATAAGGGCAGGAAGGCATATTAGCTATGATCCCGTCCCGAACCTGCTTCGGGTATAGGAATGTGCCTGTTCACTGCTATCATTACCTGCCAAGATGGGGAATCCATCCTCCATCATGCTGGTACCCATCTTGGTGGGTTAAAAATGTCCAACTCTATCTGCAGTGGCTTGGGTCCAACTGAACCAACTTGAGTTTTGTGCGACTCTAAACTATTCGCTGACGGGCAACCCACCAAGATCTTGATGTGGTTTCAATCAGATACATGATGAAACTACAAAGTCTCGGTTCAAAATTTCGTACAATGAATGCAAACATTGCTGAAGAATGAAACGTCGTTTACTAAATGCTATTTGGGTAAAACACACACTGGCAAGTCACCACCCTTGTATTATTATCAAGTAACACCGAAATGGATTTTAAGTATCTCTTACTCGGTAAACGTTAGACAGACATGAGTTTTTTTCCCTTAAGTCATTGCCCTGCTCACCAGTAAGCACTTAGTAAGCATTTGATGAACAGTCCCTATGTATTTGTAGGATGCAAAATTTCAAAGAAGAAATAATTGTGCTTGAACTTAATAAAATCCAACTTGAACAAAGACATAATCCATTTCAAGTTTTAATTATGCAATAAAGACTCATCTCATTTATTACATCTCCTAGTAGGTACATTTGGTTATACATATATGAAAAAAGAAATTCTTTTATTTATCCATCGATAACATATATTACGACCATCGAGTAAGGAACACGTACAAAATGAATCAGAAAATGTAGTCACTGCCCCAAAGGGTTTTCACACCAGCAGAATGACAGCCATATATAAGTAACAAGAATCATCTCATACCCCTATTGATTTGTGAGGCAAAATCTCCAAGTCGATAACGCGTTCCATTTCAGGATCAATGGCATGATACTCAGGGGATGTTTGGTTTGAGGAAATTCAAAGGAATTTAACGGAATTAGAATGACAAATTCCTTAGTGATGTTTGGCTCACGAAATGAACATGAACTTGCTGGAATCCTTTGAATTCCACAATTTAAGTAATCCATCATTCCTTAGCTTAAGTGAAGAAATTGAATTCCTACCAACCAAATACATTGTCAAATTCCATTCCAATTACAAAGTCAAATTCCTTCGATGGATTTCAATTCCATCTTATTTCATTCTACGAACCAAACGCCCCCTCATTGTATAGGATATGTCATAGAATGTTGGACAAAGGATATCAACAGGGGTCATAATTTCTAGTGTAACAGGTTTGCTAAGAAATAGTTGCATATAACTTCTGTTACCTATACATACATAAACACCAGCCTCCAGGGGCATCAATCATGGTGGATGTGGATATTCTCCACCTTTTCCTACCCATCCACGATGTCTACTTACAACTATACGGGCCACTCTGTTCACTTCTACCTTTATGCGGCAAGCCTGCAACGAGCACGCCATACCGAAGACTGTACCTGTAAATTTGAACTACGCTTCAGAAAAATTGCATTCTTTCCACAAGCAAAACTCATGTGTTCCAAGTGGAACCATACACTGTTCTACAATGATCTTAAAATCATAATTTTGACAGCACACATATCGTAAATAGTTGAAATAAAAGATCCAATAGCATATTCCCATTAAGTGAAATGAAACTGATACGAAGAATCTAAGAAAAGGCATTTTGGTATATGCATAATATTGGACTCTCGATTATATCGTATAGTTAGAATAATGTCAATTATGAATATATTTCAAATAATTCAAGATTATACCATATATGTGGTGAGGATATACTTGGATAGCAAAATTAATATGTATACCGTGGAACTATTTGAGATCATGATTTTTTTTCTAACTCAGCTAGGGCACCATCTTTCACCATGAATTAAAGAATTACACCTATATCCTTACAAACTTATAAAATTACACATATATCCTTGCAAACTTTTAAACTACACATATATCCTTGCAAAACTTAAGTAATTACACTTATATACTTATACTTATTTTATGTGTTTTTAAACTATTTTAAAATTATTAATAGATATTCTTAATATAATTTAAATATTAAATTCCCAATCTACCCTTACCCTTTTTTTTTCTAAATTCTAATCAAATCCAAATCAGACTCCCAAAACAGATCGCCTTCCTCCATCATCGATAGCCATCGTGTTCTAAAATCAAAATTCCATGGCTGCAACTAGATGAGCATCATCAATCGAAAGTCAAAGAATTACGTTTATGCCCCCTCCTCCTTAATTTGACTTGTGAAAGTCGATCAACAAGAAACTTTGTGGAAGGTCCCTCCCTCCACCATTTCACTGATTTGGGTATTTTTTTTCTTTGTAAGAAATTGAACGGAAAGAAAGTCAGTGAGAGTAGTTGAATCTCTTCTTCCACCCTCTCTTCCAACCTCTAATCTATCTCTCTACAGATGCATTGTTACTTCCAATCCCATCTATCTCTACCAGTACTGTAATTCTTTTACTTTTTAATATGTTTTGGTTGGTGGAGTTATCTAGAAACCCTAGGATTGAATCAAGGAAATCAGACTATGTTTTTGTATTGATTATTGAGATAAAAACTTGAGTTAATTTTAATGAATGATAAATAGATGATGCTATTCTTTTCGGTTTGTATTTCGGTGTCTGATCGAGACGGTGTCATCTCTCCTACACAATAACTGGTTTTAATTTACAACAATGAGTAGTGGTGGTGGTTCACCCTTCTAACCCTTCTGGAAGCGGAGGAAAATCGTAAACAATAGAAAATTGGTTGTCGAAACTAAAAAATCCAAACTCAAAATTTGAAACTCAGAAAAGTCTTGGTCGAAACTCAGAAATCGAAAATCTGAAGTCGCATTTGATTGTCGATGATGGAGGAAGAAGATGATCATTGGTCGTCGATTAGGAAAAGATGATTCTTGGTTGCCAATTTGGTTGTCGATGATGGAGGAAGAACACGATGGTTGTGATGATGGAGGAAGGCGATCTATTTTGGGAGTAGATTTTGATTTTGATTAGAATTTAAAAAAAAATGGTAAGGGTAGATTGGGGATTTAAGATTTAAATTATATTAAGAATATTTATTAATAACTTTAAAATAGTTTAAAATACATAAAATGAGTATAAAGATATATGTGTAATTACTTAAGTTTTGCAAGGATATAGATATAGTTTAAAAGTTTGTAAGGATATATGTGTAATTTTGTAAGTTTATAAGGATATAAATGCAATTCTCCCATTAAAGAAAGGGAACAAAGAGATTGTATTGTCTTTCATTGCAAACAAACCATCATTCTTGTAAAAAAGATGTAAACACACACACACACACACGTGCATATATACACATACATATGTTAAATGTACATATATATAGCCAAAGGATCGTGTGAGATGTTGAGTTAATGTGATAAACATGAGAAGTGGATTTGAACCCTTGATCAGTTTTAATCTCAAGCCCACCCATGAATCATGCTTGACAAGGGGATTGATACGTTGCATCTTATCTCGGTGCATTTCATCCTAATGTGCAGGTTGATAACTACTTGTCACGCTTCTCGTGTTAACTCAACTTAATGTGCATACATATACATACGTGCACCGACACCCACACACATATACACACATATCTGTAGAGATGTATACTTCAAAAGAATGCATGTTTTGGACAAAGATTGCCAAGTATGGTGTATTTTTCTTTTTGCATTTACATTCCCATAATTTATCCAAGATCACTGGCTCTTTGAGCCTTTGTCATTTTCACAAGAATAATGGTTAACCAAATGCGACAGTTCAGAAACATCAATCACTCGTTCGGAATCCAGTTCAAGTCTACAGCAATGAGTATGAGCAGTAAGCATACGAATAGCCTACCTGAAGGACTAAAACACTCACCAAACATACGGTGGTTGGTCTATCTGTGCTGGATGTGTCCATTCTCTGCTTCAAGTTTTTTTAGATTATTACGTACAACTTCAACTTTCGTAGATATATGTTCATTGTGACCATCAACATCTTTCATTATAGAAAGAAGTTGTTCTCTATATGCTGCACTCAACCGCTTCTTTACCCGCAGTTCAGCTGTTAGTTCCTGAATTCTCTTGTCTTTCTCATCCTACGCAAAACAATGCAAAAACATATTTATACAACTTTAAACATACTTGTCAAGTTGTCATCTTGCATTATGCAATGCAGAAACTGAACTAAGCTCAGACATATACATATACTCCCTCCGTCCTAAAATAAATACAAAATTTGATTTGATACGTATATTGACGAGAATATCTGATCTCAGGTATCTAAAATTACCTATATAATAACAAATCTTTTAATGATTACTAACGTGGGAAAAGGTAAATTTGGATTGAACACATGCCCAAATAGGAAACGTTGCATTTATTTTGGGACAACCAAAAAGGAAATTGCTACGATTATTTGTACTACATGAATGCAAGATCGATACGCAGGGTTGCTGCAAACTTACAAAAGCTGGGCGTCTCTTTGAGATTGAAACACGAAGTGGATGGTTATGTTCCCTTACAAATTTCCTAACGATCCAATTCCCAGGTTTCTCTCTCTTCACTAAAATCATTGCCATACAACCTTCTCTGCTCTTATTCTTCTTCTGAACCATAATGCTCTCGTTTTTATGGTTTTCTGAATCCCCACGACATCCAAGTCCACGGGAAATTATTGTTCCGTCCCTCTCTGACTTACGAGAAGATAGAACACGAGTAACAAAACCCACCCGCCCTGCATAATCATCGTAAAATGCTCTCGCTGCCTCCTCTGAATCAAATAGCATACCCTCATATGGTTCCTGATTTTTGTCAGCTTCACATAAAGTTAGTTCCCGCTGAACAGGCACTTCTAATTTTTCAATATCATCCTCCAATAGCATTTGTTGTTTGTCTGCTGCAGAAAAAAGAATATAAATATGATCATCCCAATCGCGAGATATCTGATAAATGAAGTGAGAAATCAAACATGAGATCAGCTATATGAAAATGTATGCGTAGCAATGGCGTAAATTTCTATATATGATGTTCAGAAAGAAAGCTATTTGTTTGATTAAAAGAACCTCAAAATAGAGCATATTCTTTTACTCATCCTGCAAACCCTAATGTTTTCCTCCCAATTTGTGTTCAATTTACAGTGGGTGTTTGATCACTTCAGCTTTGATTTATGCAAAAATTTCTACCATTTATGGCGTTTGTTATTCCATATTAAGCAAGCCTACTGTCTTTGTTTGACAAAAGAAATCATCATTGTTACCACTAATTTAGAAATCCCATGATGGCCACTTCAATCTACGGCTGCCATTACCCATTAACGCAAAGACAGTGCGGCGGTGTTAATAGCCCTTCCCAACAGAGAAGCTTACAAATCTCCATGGGCACATGTTGTTCATGGAGGAAGCGAGCCAGATTCTTGCCTTCAGCTCCAACGTCAGTGTTGCTGAGTGGAATCATGTGACGGGCGCTGCTTCTTGACCAGTTCTATCTTAGTTAACTCCTCCGGGAGTCAAATTACTTCTACGCCTTTTGTATCTTCTCCCAAAACCACCTCTTATGGGTTGGTCACTAGATTAACAGGTTTCTGCTTATGTTTAACAGTTTATGGTCATATATAGTGAAAACAATATGACTTGATTATTGAGTCGTATTATGGATTTTGTTCCTAATTAGCTCATTCCTACAAGTATTGCTTCATAAAATTAAATACGATTATTTGAATTTTATGGCTATTTTAAATAAACAACTGTACCGAAACATAAAAATATCCAAAGAGAAAACCTTTCGCACAGACGTCAACATTTGGAGTTTTATGTTTTTTGAGTTGGGTTATTCATGTTGATTTAATAGCATGACCTTTTTTTATTACTGTGGTGTGATAAAATCATTCAGCTTTATCAAATTACTTGTCCAACTAAAATGATTTAGGGAGTTAAAACGACGATATTCTATCATTCAGCTCCATTTTCAAATGGTCTCTCTATATCATTCATACATCTTATTCAATTCCACCAAAAGACCCTAAAAGTAGTTCGTCTGAA
>LUCG01176436.1:0-11599 GCA_001633085.1 Carthamus tinctorius
TAGGTTCAAATAAGAACTAATGCATTTTACAAGAACAAATGAACCAACCACAATCACATATGATGTTGTCACCACATATTAAAAAATCATATATGATTCAAGTAGGTCCTATCACTGAATCATAAATGATTTTTTAATATATGTGTCCACATCAATATGTGACTCAAAATGAGTTCATTTGTTCTTGTAAATGGGGTTGTTCTTGTATGAACATACCTATATATATATATATATATATATATATATTACNTTACTACGCTTTATTAAACATAACTTTATATATATTCACCCATTCCCTACCTTCTTGCATGATTAATTTTCCCATTCTCAAAATCCATTCATCAAGATTTATATATATTAACATATAATGAATGTAAGTATATTTAATAAAAGTCATATTTACATCATCTTTTTGACCACTGATGAATTAGGTCAACTGCACAGGTTAAGAGAAACCAACAAATTTACATAGTAATCTGCATAACCAAACCACCAATACTTGTTTCTTTATTTTCCTAAATATTGGCTTTCCTAATTATTTTTATCTAAAGTTATAATCTAATGTGTTAAATGATTATATATATGAGTTTAATGAAAATTCCAAAACTTAGATGAGTTTTTTTAATGGCTAAATTCTTAAGACCAAACTATGTAAATATAGATAAATTTGTAACTAATTTAAAGCACCAAAGAAAGTTGAGGGAAGAATTATAGTACTATACAACTTGTATACATTCTGATGTATTTAACCCTTCTAATAATAAAATAATAAAGAAAACAAAGATTTTCGTCCCTGTGGTTGCAGGAAAAAAACCAAATGAACCTTAAATTTTGCTTTAATTACAAAATTGACATTCTAATAATAAAATAAAAAAGAAAACAAGGATATTCGTCCATGTGGTTTGATATTTTTAACGATTTTCGTTCCTAATCTTTTACAATTGTTTTTTTCATCCCTATGATTTTTATTTTCATTCCATTTTCATCTCTCCATGGTTAACTCATTCGAAAAATGTTTGATTAAATTACATATTTGGTATTTATAGTAAATCATTATTTATATTTTTTTATTCTCAAATTATATAATTCATATTTTGTTAGTTTTTACTTTATTTATTTATTTTATCAACACATTTTGTTAATTAATTATAAAGTATTATAACATCAACCAAAAAACGAATTAAATAATTATATAACTCTACAATTACCGAAAAAGAATTTACTATACCATACAACATGTAGGAAAA
Organism: Carthamus tinctorius; assembly: GCA_001633085.1. NCBI lineage: Eukaryota > Viridiplantae > Streptophyta > Magnoliopsida > Asterales > Asteraceae > Carthamus > Carthamus tinctorius. Next base: position 1,248 of record LUCG01176436.1, read on the forward strand.
AAAATGTCACTCTAAAAATCGTTTAAATTACAATGTAAAATTACAATATTGCCATTGTAGTTACAAGACTACGATTTTAGTTCCTGTTGTATGATATTTATAGAGTGATTTTCATCCCCACTCTTTAACAATTTTTTTTTTTCATCATCGTGGTTTTATTTCCATTCCATTTTCAGCTCCACATTCAATTTTATTAAATTAAGTGGTTAAGTCATCCAAAAAATGTTTGATTAAATTATATATTTGGTCATTATAGTAGACCATTCTTTATATTTTGTATTATCAAATTATATAATTTACATTTTTTTACTTCTTATTTTATTTATTTTATCAATGGGTTTTGTTCTATTGATTAATTATAAACTATTGTAACTTTAATCAAAAAAATAATCATATGTCTGTGTTCACCTTCATTCATTCACTACATTTAAATGTTATTTATTATATTTTTATTAATTAAAGTTAATAAATAATCAAATATTGATGACCAAATAGACAAATAATAACGTCACCCATTAAACAGATAGCTGAAATAATAAATTTATAAGTTAATCGGTTAATCCTTTTCAAAGCTTTAGGTTAAAATTTCTTAAAATTAATATTTTTATTTATTACTCTTACTATTTATAATAAAATCTATCGCTGTTTATAACCCGGTGCAAAGCCCGGGCTCTTAATACCTAGTTTTATAACATTTGTATAACTAAATCACCATTACACTTTTTTATTTCAAAATATTTATCCATTTTTATATTTTTTATAAAAAGTAGATTACTCATTTTCTTTTAAACTAAAAAGTAAGTTATTTTATTAAATTGAGTATTTTCACCTATAAACAAACCATAGCTGAAAAGATGTCGCTGAAAGCTGTCACTGAAGGTTGTCATTGTAAGTTATGCCTGAAGGCCATTACTGAAAATGCATTTCTTTCATAACTTAATTTCGGTTATAACTATCTTTTAACGGTTATAACCGTTCAACCACTTATTGTCGAGGTAGGCAGGATGTTACATTTATCCCTAAAATACCCTTGATGACTTGTGGATAAGGCTTGGGGGTTCATAGTGCCTAACCGGGTCGAAATCCCTCTATGCGCAACCTGTAGACATTTACAATGGGGCATGCTTTAGCCCTGATCTTGTCGGAGATTAGTCGGGCCATAGGCTCGGACACCATTTCAAAAAAAATACCCTTGATGACTTGGTGTCAACTCTAATAGGCCAAACCCTCAATACATGGGTCGTGATGCCCAACTCCTCATAAGTTCATCACCAAAATACCGAGGGTCTCGGAGTCCGACTAAACAAGACATCATCTACGCAATACCATGGTCCCAGAGACAGACCCCATTAGGAGTGTAATTGATGTGAATCAAGGTCGAGATTGATATACTCGACTCAAACTCGATAGTCGTTTCTCAAGCTCGAACTCAACTAGGAATCTCGTAAGTGGTTTAATTCAAACTCGCCTTAAACTTGATTGCAATTTTTTTAAACTCAAACTCATCTGAAGCTCAATCCAATCTCAAACCGAAACTCAAGAATGCACCTCAAGGATTTTATCATCAAAATGACAGCGTTACAAACTTGAATCACCTCATTTTATAATAACTTTTCACCCTTCCTTTAGGATCACTCTTCCGATATGGGACAACTTCACTATTTACTATCTCTCTACCAATACGAGACATCTCAACAATTCTTTTTTTTGTGTGTGTGTTTCTTTTAAATATGATTTCAGTAAAAATAAAATTGATTAGTTTATATAGTTAAAAATGTACAATTTTACTCAAATATATGTGAGGTGTATGACATTTTTTTTTCTTTTTATCGATAAGCTATTAATAAACTTTTATATTATATTTTACAAATTATATTCTAAAATTAATTATATATAAAGAGATCGAGTGTCTAAGGAGCTTTCCAAGTGAAGTATTGGGTAGCTCGACTCGACTTGTTTATGTCGAGTCGAGCTGAGTTCGAATCAAGTGTTGATCGAGCTTTGACCAGTCGATCTCGAGTAGCTCGTTAGTTGTCTCACTTACAACCCCTAGACCCCATATGGGTCCTTATGTGCAATACCTTCCCGAAGTCCAACTTATAGGAGTTCCTCTCTACAATACTGATACAACCATATATCTTACTCAAGCATTGGTCTATAAGTGAGAGTTTAATAACTCTTCACTTAACAAGACTGACTTATATATCTATAGATGTGTTACGTTACAGTCTAAATTACATCCCTATAAAGAATGAACAACACACTTAAACTTGAAATTTCCAAATAAATATGCAACAAATGAAACTCATGTCCAAAGCTCAAAATATTTGTATAATTAAATTACTAATCCACTCTTTGTTTTTAAAATATTTTTCCAATCAAATTACTCATTTTCTTTTTAGTAAAAGTTATCTATAATATAATCTTTTAACACCTTAAAATTTGTAAAACACGGACTAAATGAGGAAAGGCACATAGCAAAATCATTTATTGATTTAGCATGAAAGGACCTAAAAACTTATAAGAAAGGCACGGAGCCAAGGACCATTATCCTTACCATGTTAAGTGTGGGAAATCACTCTTATCTAGTAAGTGCTTACGGGTTTAAAATATTTATCAACAATCTATTTTCAAGGCCAATGATGTTACACAATAAGATAGTCGAATGTGAATCTCTTGCTGGTAAGCGTTTACCTGGTAAGACCATCCACAGTGGTTGCCACTCTTGCCAATGGTATGCTGCCACATCAGTGCCACATCAGTTTTCCACTATCTTACCAATCCTTACCAATTCAACCATAGTGGTAACGACTCTTGCCAAAAACATTTTATTTTTTATTTTTTTTAAATACTAAAATATATAATTAAACAATTAATTTTTAAATTAAACTAATAATAATATTAAATAATATTGATAATTAAAAATTACATTNAAAATTAATTTTGGGTGTTCACAATGGAGTTCCATACGTGTTGGGATAAATTGGCGCGAAGGTTGGCGTGCGTCTCTTGGTTTTTAACTTGGTTGACGTTTATTGCTCGGTCTTCTTCGGAGATAGTTATTTCAATATCTTCCGTTAAAACCTCCGTTTCATCAAAATTATAATGTGAAAAGCTTTCATCTTCACGAATCATGTTGTGTAAAATTACGCAAGTGTACATAATTTCCCTTAATTTCTTATCTGTCCATACCCGTGTCGGTCTAGTAAGAACGTGTCATTTTTCGTGAAGCACCGCGAATGCCCGTTCAATGTCTTTCCTAGCCGATTCTTGACATTCCTTAAACTTGACCCGTCTCTCGTTCGTTGGGTACTTAAATGCTTTGAAAAATTTAATCCTTCGACGGAGAGATAATACGATGGCACATGCCACCATATGCCTCTTTCTATGGGTCCATTGATGGAAATATAAATTTTAAATTGATGGTTAAGATAGTTTCTCTACTATGATTGAATTATTAAGTCGACTAGATTTAATTATCATAATGAATTAATATTGGAATAATTATCCATCTATACATCTCGATTAATTATGAAATTGTCAAAATCATATTGACTAAATTAGCAAGTTTCTTTAAAAAAGAATGGAATTGTAACTTTCAAGTTCCATAGTATCCATAATTGCAACAAAACCTCAAGAAAAGGTTACCTTAGAAAGATATTTCAATGTATATAAAAATATTAGAACATCATCTCTGTTAAATTCTATAAAACGAAAAATTAAAAGTTAAAATTTCGAAAAATAATTATTTTTTATTTTAAAAATTACACAATTAATTATATAGTTAAAAATATTAAATACGACTCATAATAGGAGCATCTCTAATATTTAATTTATTACCTGGATTTTTAATCTATTTCCTAAACATTTAATTTCAACCAATTTTATAAGTAGATCGAATAAGCAAAAATAATCCCTAAAATCCCAATTTCAAAAGGTTTTGAGTAAAGCAAAAATAATCCCTAAAATCTCAATTTCAAAAGTTCGTTAGAAATACTGTAAGACGATGCATACCACAATGAAGGTAAGGGTCGAGTAGAGGGCAAGGGTTGGACGGAGGGTTGGTGCTACAGGGCCGGCGAGTAATACCCTGTGCGTAGGGGTGAGGGTTTTAAAACCCTCCCAACCTGAGCTTAAGTATTTTCTTATTTAAGGTTATAGTTTTAATGCTCCTTTTTTCATGTTTATTTAATTTTTAAGCTTCTTACATAATTATCATTTATCTCACGAGTTACATATATAGGTAACCGTAAACCTTACAAAGTTACACGCTGTAACGTGCCATAACGTGTTGTAACATGCCAAAACGCGTTATAATAGCCAATAGAGCCATAGAGGTTAACGTAGCGACGAACCCAAGCTTTGGCGCCATAACGAATTATTTAGAACCATGTTCATACATAATATATTGATGTTCTTTTTTTTAATATGTTGCATTTGGAAACAAATACCAAAAACATCATTGAGAAGTTCAACATTTTTTATTTTATTTTTAACAACGATAACTCATGCACACGTTCCGACACGAAGTCGACAAGGTATTCGGAATCCATACGGGCATCCCGACTAATCTCCGCGACCATGGACCGACCGGAAAGCCGGCCCATGGTCAGGGTATCGCCACATGCTCACCCCATGAATCGAACCTGGTAGGGTAAGCATTGGGCCCGTAAGAACCGGCCCGAGCCGGACCGGTATTACTTATACGGTCCGGTTCTCGGTCCTAAGAATCGGCCATTTCCGGTTCCGGTTCCAAACCGGGTTCGGTGGCAAATATTCGGGTAAAAACCCTGCACCGGCCCGGAAGTTTAAGATATAATCTAGTATCTTGCTATTTAAAAAAAAGCTTATTAAGGCCCATCAGAAAACCGTTAAAAAAACCATCAGCCATTAGAGAAAACCATAAAAAATAGGCAATTACTCGTACGCATCCAAAATCCAGAAATTAAAGAATCAATAAAATCAATAATGAATGATAATTGGGTTGAAGATTTAGATGAAACTCAAGTAAGTTCTTGGATTATTGTTTTTATAAACCGTTTTCTTTGAAACTTTTTGTTAATCGATTACTTGAATCTTTGAATTTTTTTTGTTGGTTGATTTGGTATTAAACTATGTTGGTTGATACTTGATTTGTTATAAAACTATGAATGTTAATATTTTGTTGGTTGATTTGTTATTAATTATTAAACTATGAAAAATCGGTTCCATCCGGGTTTTTGACCGAAAAATCGGGACCGAAACTGGGACGGGTATTACCTATATGGTCCGGTTTTCGGTTCTAAAAATTGGCCGTCTCCGGTTCCGGTTCCAAACCGGGTTCAGGTCGGTTCAGTCTGGTTCGGGTCTAATGCCCGCCCCTAGAACCTGGGTAGACGATGTCATCCATTGTCCCTACCAAGAATGTTATCGACTGTTAGGCTACTAATGCTTTGATGATAAGTTCAACATTATGCATTAAGGGTGTGTTTGGTACGCAGACAGGACATGACAGGACAAGATATAACATGACAAGACAGGACAGTACAGAACAGGTGTTCAACGTTTGGTAAGACATGACAGGACTGGACTGGACAAAACTGAGCAGATTAAATGACCATTTTACCCCTGATGAGAATTTTAGTGTTTCTTTCCTAATAGTCAATCTAAATGGAAATTAACAAAAAACAAAAAATTACAATCTATGTATCAATAAAACTATAATCAAGTACATAATCAAAAATCATAACTTGCAAGATAAACAGTAGCAATATACATTATTAGTTGAATTTTCGATCGGGTTTCGGGTATGAAATGTAGTCCACAAAAATCAAAATCGGGTGTGAAGCATTTCGGACCATGTTGGATTCGGATTAAATCGGGTTCAGGTTCGGATTTTAACAGTATATGTTTTTCTTTTCTTTTCTCATCAAATTAGTAGAAAATAGAAATGATCATTAAATATAATGGTTACAAATTTAATCTTAACCTTTCCTTTTACATGTTTAATCATTAAAGATTAAAATTAATTCAAACTTCGAAATCCAATTTTCAAAAAGTTCAAATTAAATTAAACACTTCAACTAACAAAAATAAAGTTCAAAACTCAAAGAAAACTACATAAAAAAGTTACAAAAAATATTGGTAAAAGGTTTTATTCGGGTTTCGGGTGGTTCGGGTGATGGGTACGGAGACCCTACCCGAACCGAGTAACTCGTCAAAAAGTTGGATTTCGAAGATCGAGTTAGTTCGAGTTATCTGGGTCTGGTAGATTCGAGGTTTTTCGGATCGGATTTTCGGTTTTTCGGATTTGGTCGAGTTTTGCTCAGTATGAGGCAATTATCATGAAAGGGAAAATCAATCTGTATTTTGAAGGGTATAATGGTACAGCTGACTCTGTTCTACTTAGTTCCAAGGGTAGGATGGGACATGCTTGTCCCACTCTTGTTCTACTTAGTTCTAGGGTGTCCTATATAGATGTCTGTCAAACATGGAACAAGTCCGTTCTATTCTGTCATATTTTGTCCCATCCTATTTTACGTACCAAACGCATTGTAACGGATGGAAAGGTGTAAATGCATGTGTCCATCACCAATTCTGCTTTTGGAATTATCATGCTATGTTTTACCAAGTCAAGCTATTTAATTTAATTTCCAAATATAAATGTAATTAATTACTATTAGTTAAGTTATTTTCTCTTAAATCCAACCATGTTAGTTGAAACATCGTCAAAGTAGGTGATGTATAATAAGACTCATGTCTATGAATCATCATCTTTGATGTGAAAATCAATCATATTTTATCACATTCCTCTTATTTTTAATACAATAAATTTGTTAAATAATTAAAGTTTGGTAAGACGTTAATAAAGAATATAAGAAAATTAAGAAAGGTCGATAACTTCTTACAAGATGTAATTCTACTCTGCTTTAAGCAGATTGTAATTTGAATTGAAACTTGAGATGCATGAATACCAACGCAAATAACCTACAGTAAAAGGAAAATCGTGATTTGATATAAAGTAAAAGAGCAATTTTCATGGTCGCATGCTTTTCCTTACGGAGGCATCGAAACAAGCTCCTTTTTGATCACTCGGTGCCTAGAATAGGTGTTCCTTTCGACTCCATAGTCGAAAACTCTTTTAGTTGGATGATAAGTCGTAGTAAAGAGTGCAAAAATAATGTAACCGAGTAGAGGTTATCCCCTTTAAATCGTCTTGGGCTCTTGTAACTCCCTTTGTTTGCTAGTTCTCTGCTTTAATGAATCCCCGTTTCAAAAAAAAAGCAAGTATAACAGCAAAGTGGATTGATAGTTTGATACCGCTCAGATCATATTGTTTAGTTTAAAGGATGCCAATGCATGTCGTTATGGTGTCAACTTTTCTCTTCAAAGCCGACTTCCAAGTTCCAACAATCAAGCTCTTTTTTAAGGATTAATGAATTAGATGATATTTTTATTCCAATTTTTGCTTCTTTGAATCAAACTCTTTTTTCGCATACTCGTTTAAGTTCTTGTTATTGTATATCTAAGATACACAATCGGATCCTAAATGTAAAAATATGAGATGGGAAATAATCCTTTTTTGTTGTATTAAACAAGCATCTATATACAATAGATGTCATTTTTCTATGCTCGATATGCAATTATTCGTTCTCTTGGTTTTAAAATATATACACAAACCGCGTATACACCTTTTGATTAATCGATACAAATATTGGTAATTTATAGCCATATATGGTTTATAAGATTATATAAACTAATTACCTTTATAAAATATAATTAGATACTAAAATCAATACCCAATGACAACTACCAACATTATATGTCGTGTTTCCTTAAACCATTTTCCTGTTTAAGGTGATAAAATATATAATTTATGTTAATGTCATAACAATAACCATGACTTTATTCCAATTAATTCACATCATTAACTTTTTATATGTATAAACGTGGAATTAATCATTGACAAAAACATATAAATTATTATTACCCGTCGTACACATTTAAAGGGTAATTAAAGTTCGTCTTTATCTTTTTTAAACCAAGATTAATAGTCTCGCCCATTGCCATTAAATAAGGTTTAGGTAGACTTTTTTTTTAACAACAAAAGGTTTTGATTTATATAAAAGAATTTATATCAAGTAATTTGATCGACATGTAGAAGCTACACAAATTGCGAGAGTATTTAGCTCACTGGTAGAGATAACATTCTGTAGGGGTCAGTGGATGGTATCCCTGGCTAGTTCGAAACCCCATGGCAGCAAGTGGAGATGCCTAGGTTCTGGGCCGGCCTTTGGGGCGGTTTGAGACCTACGCGGACTAGTCGGGTGCTCGAATGGATCCCGGATACCGCGGGAATATGTGAGTGAGTTTATGTGCCGTTCAAAAAAAATCTGGTTATTTGGGTATAGACGAAAGTTCGGCTGCGATCTCAAATTTCATTGCGAACGTGGGGACAGCTGCGAGCGCGCCACGTCGCATGTTCACTCTAAATGATACATGATTTTTCGGAATGAATATACAATGTCGCACGCTCTCGGTTGTCCTCACGTTCGCAATCAAATTTAAGTTTCCATTTGAACATGACTCTCTATATATATAGGGTCAGGTTCAAGGGAAAACCTCAAATATCCGGAAAACTGAGGAACACCTTTAGATCCTGAGACATATATGCACAAGTGCATACGCGCATTCATTTATGCATAATGGTAAAAAATGTGTTTTTTTTAAATAATAATAATAAGTTGTTTTGGGTTTTTTTTGTTCTTTTTTTTCTTTTGACCTGCATACATTTGTGCATATTACAAAAAATCCGTAAACATTTTCCTTTTGGATTTTTTTAATAGTTGTGTTTGACTTGTACATACGCACGTGTTCATATTACAAATTATCCGTATACATAAGTGGATTTGCGAGTTCCTCGATTTTCCGGATATTTGAGATTTTCCTGTTAAACATAAGTGGACTTGCGAGTTCCTCAATTCTAATATCATGTACGGACATAAAAGCAATATGTGTATTCAAGTGGTTTAAGACCCAATGCAGCCATTTCTTCGAGAACTGTTAATTGAAATTGATAATTGTAAAAAATCATGATCGCTCGTAGTCTCTAGGATTCGGTTTTATTTAGCAACTTTATTTCTTAGCGTACAAACATGGTTTTATGATGCTAATAGCAACAAAATACGTGAAAAGAATTGGTCACTCGTCACTTCTCATACGATCAAAGGATGACCGACCCAGTTTCCTTTATTTTGGGCTCTAAATGGTCCAAACATTAAAACTAATTTCAGGTCCAACCTCCATGCACAAATAAATTCGAACCCAATTAGTAGGCATTTTTTTAAGAGGTATTATAAATGGACCTCCTATAAAGGATATGGATAGGTTTATGTATGTGCACATGTAGGACCTAATGTAGCAACTCTACTTTTATGTGAGTGAGAAAAGACTTATGGGGTCCACATGACAACACCTTTTTTTTAATTGAAACTACAATTTTTGTGTGTGTGTTTTTCTTCCAAATTTATGAGAATTTAATTATGAGGTTGTTTATTATTATTTTCATTGATTTTGGTGTGTAGATTTATCTTTCTTGATAGAAATATATTGATGTTTCTTTTTTATTAAATCAACTGTTAGGATGAATGAATGATTATTTCAAGTTCTATGAATGATTATTTCAAGTTTTAGAATTGTAAAATGTAAGTTATGAGTGAGAAAGACTTCAATTTTGAGGACCAAATTCATAAAGTTTACGCTATTAGTTGATACACGATAAGAAATCGAGAACATAGACAAAACCGAAGTTTCATAAATGACGTTTCACCAATTTTATGATATATAACTATGGACACACATTTTTTTTAACATAACCACTCGAAAAGTATCATAGATGTGAAACTAATTGATATCAAAGATATAAACGACATTGTTCTTTGACCATTATTTTAGATATCGTTGTATTCATTGTTAACTTTTAAGTATATTATTATTGTAAGATTGATATTGTGGGCCAAAAGGCAACTGTTGCTAAAAAGCCACCAATTTAGCCAAAAAGATTTATGTAATGTATAGTTGTATAGATGATTCTTATATTTAGGTTTTTTAAAAGGACAAATTACCGAAAAAATGTAACATAAATGTAAAAAAAAGTCAATCGGGGAAACGTACATTTTTTTTTTGTCGAGAAAGGACTATGCATTTGATTTTGTAAAAAAAAAAAAGGAATGTGACCTGTTTAACTTGATGGTTGCTTAGTCAGCAGTTAACATACTGACGTGTCTGTCCAAGTGGCAGTCCAGTCAGCTTTACCTGCTGATGTGTCTGTCCAAGTGGCAGTCCAGTCAGCACCATCACACCTTTGACCGGTG
>LUCG01176485.1:0-10087 GCA_001633085.1 Carthamus tinctorius
CTACCCGACCCCAAACCGCGAGGAAACAAATTTTCATGAAATTTAAATTTTCCTAAAAAAATGTATCAGTTATCTTTAAAAAAAATTGAATGGCAAAGACATATTTTATTACCACCCAGACATAAACGCCATATTACATAATTACAACCAAAACTTGCACTCAGTCTAATACAGAAGATATCATGGACGAAGCCAACACAATCGGCATGAACCGAAAATTAGGCAATCGAAGTGGTGAACGATGTAGTTTATAAGGGGATAAATGTGACACGGCCCCTCACCCGATTTAGACAGTTACGCAACTACTACTCGGAAAAAACGAAAAGTACAGTTTCTCATAACCCAAAATCTTGGGCTTTCTCCTCAATTCACTATTGAAATTCGGAAAAGAACATCAGATTGCAGCAAGCCTCTAAATTGTTGTTAATCACCGCCTAATGGAAAGCACCAGCAGTACGTCGTAGCACAGCGTCAATGTCGGAGCAATCCCCATTGCAACCCCTACATCCTTGTCGCAACTACTGTCCCTGGACACCACCAGGATACCTAATTCTGTGTCAAAACATTGTTATTATGCAAAAAGAGATCATCAAGCCCAACACATCAGATACATCACAAAACAGGATCTATGTCCTGCTTAACAGCAGCCTGTACTTAGTTTAGACCACTGCAGTTCGAAAGAAGCACTCAAGATGATCGGTTTTTGATCTCTTTGCTTACCCATTCAAATACCGCTCGTTGCCACTCAAAATACGCCTCATTTGCCCGTTTCGTTCCTCCTGTAAAGACCAACTTATTTCTATGCCTCCAGATTAGATATAGAAATGACCATTTTACCCCGGTCTAAATCACTTTACCTTTTTGCGTGTTAAGTCTTCTTGTAGCAGTTGCGAAATAGAATTTATCCCCTCCATTCTCTTATTCCACCACCCCCCTCTATGCGTCTCCATAGTTGTCTAATTTCTTCACAAGTTACTAACGCATGATTCAAGTTTTTCACCGCTTCCCCACATCTCGGGCACAATGTCAAGTCGAGATCGATGCCTCTTTCGTTGTGGAACAACCTTGTTGGAATCCTCCCTAATCTTACCCTCCAAAGGAAAATATTCACATTCTTTGGTATCAATGGATTCCATAGTGTTTCCACCACGTTCCCCGCACTTCCTTCATTGATTGCTTCCCGACAAGCTTTGATTGTGAGCCCTCTTTCTTCTTCCTCCCCCAAAATAGGGATGGCAGAAATACCCGAACCCGATGGGAATCCCCGAACCCGAAACTTTTGGGACGGGATTGGGCCGGGTAAATGGTTATGGGACCGGGAATGGGATTTTTTCAAAAAAATTTCGCGGGTTTGGGATGGTTATGGTTTTAGTCAATACCTCCCCATTTACCCGATCCCATACCCGATTCCATTTACCCGACCCCGAACCATATATATTTAATAATTCAATAATTTTGTTATTAATATAATATACATTACAATTTTATTAATATGTAGAATAATAGAAATGATTGATTGATTTTATTAATATAGAAAATGTATATTTAAGTTTTACAATTTGACAGCTTTGCACGACATTGGCGTTTCGAGCATATCTCACTCGTCCATGCTCCGATTAACACGATTCAAAATGTTCTGAAAAGCCAAAAGATGTGACTACAACTTTGTAGTTTCAAGTTTTTGAAAACTTGATCTTTATCTTGCACTACAAAAAATATGTCATTTATCCACGTTTCATAAAAAGCGTGGAAGATTTCTGTGTGACAAATAGTTTTTTATATAGAGATTGTTAGAAAAACAAAAAATTCTACATTTATAAATGTCTATTTTATATTTCAAAAGTCCACGCTTTTAAATGTATAGTTTTTGTAATTAGAAAAGTTCACGCTTTAAAGCGTGGAATTTTGTAACCTTTGAATTAATTTTCAAAATTTTCATGCTTAAAATTTGAAAATTTAGATAATTTGTCCACACTAATAAATGTGATTTTTATTATAATTTTCACGCTTTCAAATGTAGAGATTTGATAAAAAATTGTAACACCAAATATTTTCACGCTTTATTATAGTTTTCCACACTTTAAAAGGTGTGGATAATCAACCACTTTTTTGTAGTGTTGGCCGAAACTGACCTCGAAGACGTAACTGATTCCCATATAATTCTAATAAATGAAATTTTGTTTAATAAATTTTAATCGACTAAAAATATAAATGGAATACCTGATACCCGTGGGAATACCCGTGACCCCGATGGTATTTGGTAATGGGATACCCGACGGGACGGGACGGGACCGGGTATGGGACATAGTTTCATAATAGGGTATGGGACTGGAATTACCAATACCCGTCTCATACCCGTCTCATTGCCATCCCTACCCCCAAACCACTTATCCTCTCTATTCCTCTCCGGGCTCCACCTTTCCAATCTTCTCAACAATTTCTCCAATTCTCCTTGCTCCCTCCCTCTCGGCTTCGTCCTCCATCTCCACCTCCCACACCCACTCGTTGTCATGCCAAGACCCTCTATCGGCTATTCTCACCCCTTGATCTATCTCCGACCGGCTAAGTCTAGGGAATATCTTACAAAACGGTCTCTCGAACATCCATCTCTCTTCCCAAAATCGCGTATCCGACCCGTTCCCAACTTTCTTCCAAAATGAACTGGGAAAGTCGAAACCATTACCGTTACCCATATCCCCCACCCAAATAATGTTTCCCCACGTTGAGACCCCCCTCCTAATGTTCGACCTTCTATACCCCATATATGCTCTCAGGGCCGTTCCTTAGGGTGTTCGGAGTGGTACCACCGCACAGGGCCTCCGATCACGAGGGGTCCCGGAATATATTTTTTAGTTTTTTATATATATAAATTTGGATATAAGAATTGTTGTGAAGAATTGATATTGAAAAGTGTTTCCGTCGGATTGGCAAGCGGTTTATGCCGAACGAAAGGGCGGGGGTTCAAATCAATTTTTAGTGGAACACATAAAATGAGACCCCAAAAGAATTTCAAACTCAGTTTTTACTTTTTATTAAATATAGAAAAAACTTAATTTTAGATGAGGCCCCTAAAAGAATTTTAAACTCAATTTTCACTTTTTTACTAAATAAAGAAAAAACCTAATCTTAAATGAGGCCCTCCAAAAGAATTTTAAACTTAATTTTTTTTTTTTTACTTTTTACTAAATAAAGAACCTAATTTTTGTAAATGAATAGACAAAACTTAAAGTCTATTTTAATAAGTTTGAATTTTATTAATTGTATGATATCATCTATTTTATTCTTTATTTTTTTCTCTCTCAATTCTACCCCTTCTAAGACATTTTACTTTTAAACGTAAAGTTGCAATTTTTTATTTTAAGTCTTTCATTATGTTTGATTGTTTTATAGAATTAACAACTCTTCTTCTCGTTTTATTTATCACTTTTTAAGAATTTTTTGTTTATTACTTATTAATGATATAATAAACTAATATCTTTTTTTGACATGTATATTTTTAGTTATCGAAAATGATGATTGGTTAACTATAAGTAGCCTAATTTAAAAAAATCAAATCGAATTATTTTAAACGTCAAAAAGATTTTAGAACGATTTGTTTAAATAAAAAAGTTAGACGTTAATATATCAAGATGATGCAAAACCACTTTATGTATAACAATGAAATATAATTTTCTTAAGTCTTAATAATATTAAAAGTAATTAGATAAAACGGAGAAAAATATTTGTAGAACATAAAAAAATGATTTAAAAATATTATATTACAAGTAATATAACTAAGAAACAAAATATTATAACACCACATCTGATATTTTGCACAGGGCCTCCAAAATGTCAGGAACGGCCCTGTATGCTCTCTATTACTTCTACCCGCAACGCGTTCTTTTCCTATAGGAACCTCCACCGCCACTTCCCCAATAAGGCCCGGTTCATATCAATTATCCTAAATTAATACCTTATGATGGATTTCATGGAAATTATAAATTATAAAGTTATCAAATGATTAAGTCACTATTAAGATTATGTATATCATCATAGGTAAAGAATGATTAATCTAGGGTAAATATGGTCTTGGCGTAACCGAATCCTTTTCGCGGACTCTTCGGAAGTTGAGAGAATCAGGTCGGAAGATATCTTCCGGAAAGTTCAGAAATGTGCAGGATTGTGGATGAAAAGCAGGAAACCAAGCTTGAATCTGAATTTGGATAGATGGTGCTGAAACCCGTTGGAGGCCCTTGGGGTTGGTTGATTTGGGATTTCTTTCGATGATCGTGGTTTTGTTTTTTCCGTTTGCTTTGCTTGTGTACGATTAGTTTTCTTTTTGCTTTTTGGGCCTTGCTCTCCGAGTCCGGTCTTGTAATCTCTTGTTGGTTCTAATAAATTGGTTCCGGTTGCTTGGGGGTAGGTGATGGTTAGCCGAAGCTCACTCCCTTGCTTCCTTTCCTTGCCGTTCAAAAAAGATCTAGGGTAAATTAAAACACTTTCTTGCAACTGGAGCAACTATAAAGTACCGCTATTAATGAATGCCAAAGAAACCCTGGTGATCCTCTACGTACCTCGCACCAAAATTTCTCGACATTCTCAGTACGAAACAAAAAGTTTTTTTTTTTAATTGAAAGAAACATACAAAGGTATATCTTGTTTCACATTAAAATTCATAGAAGAAAATAGTAAATATTACATGTCGGAGCTTCTTGATCATGTAACCTTACACTAATGTATTTTGCGCAAGCATGATTCTCTGTGATTCACCACGAGGATTGTTAATTTCATCTAGTGTCAACCCATTCTTCTTATTAACATTGCGTTCTTGAAAATCTTTGACGAAAGGTATTGTGTCTTTTAGGTCGAACTTTCCCATCTCGTATAACTTATAAAGAGTATATTCGGAGATCCTGCGAGATGAAAGATCATCGATAAATTAATTTAATACAATCAACATAAGGAAAAACTCGTTGCAAAAGATATCCCCTTAATTATCGGGACATGTACTAGTGGACCTCGAGACCCTTTGGTCTCGTCAGTTAGGGGGCCAATACTGACTAGCCCTGTGCGATTAAGTAGATGTGGTCCTTGACTATTTTTTTTTATTATACTATTTATTAAGTTATATTTTAGTACATATGATTGATAATAATTGATTGAGGATTCTTTTTGATCTATCTATAACTAATTATTTACCTTTTTTCTAAGGTTAAAAATAACTTGATTCAAATTATATAAGTTGAAATATCATATTTTATGTGGAACCAATAAATCACTAAAGATCATATAAAACAAAATGTTTTATCAATCCATCGTTGTTATAAAATATGAACATTAATAAAAATTCCAAACAACATATAAAAATATCAACAAAAGTTAAACAAAACATTAAATAAACATAGAAAATTTAAAAAAAATTAATTATTTTAGCCATTTTGTAATACCACCTACACCTTTTAACCATTTTGTTTTTAAAATAGTCATGAATTCTGCTAACACAGGAAACTCCACTAAAATAACATCGACTAATAGTGGATATGTTTAAAAGTACACTTTTGGTCCCTGATACACATACACCTTAAGTCCCTGAAAACTTGAAAAGTTTATGTTTTATATCCTTATCCGCCAAGATCTTGTTTTTAGCGAAGTTCCCTATTTAACAGAGTTCTTGGCAAATTTGGAAGTTTTTGAGAGAAATTGGTTAGAAGGTACTAGAGATATTTTAAAATGGTTAAAATAATTAACTTTATTTATTTATTAATTTTTTGTAGAAATGCATTCTTCAAACATCAAATACTCAACTTTTAGTTATTTATTTTATTTTTTAATTTCTAACTCTTTTGTTATTACCAACCAGCCATGTCTCCCTCCTATGCTTGTATTTCAAAGCTTCACTACAACAAAATTGACATTTAGTGACTGATACTTTTAGGGACGGAATTGTAAAAGCGTAGCTACATGTATTCTTGAGGCTTTTACCTACGGAAAATAAAAGGTAGTAAAATGTTATGAAATATTAAAAAATAAAATAAATTAGAAGTTATAAAGGGGTAAAAGAGAGGGTTAAAAAAAGAAATAAACACGTTTATCCATTCCATTCAGTTCGCAAACCCTAGCTCGTCCCAAAAGCGGTACTTTTGCTGGTTGACATCTTCGTCGTTGGAAGACGCCGGCCACCTCTCGTCGGCGCCGATCATCGTCAACCTCTCGCCGCCGCTAGCTTCTCCACCACAGGTATGAATTTCTTTCACTTCTCTCTCTCTCCATCTCGATGTTCTGGCATCCAGGTATATGTAGAAATCGATCGATTCAAAGGATTACGTCTTCGAAACGCAGGTTTTTTTCATATAGTGAACTTTTAATCTGTTTCAATTGGCTTGAGTTTGATTGATTTAAGCAGAGGATTCGTTTGAATTTGAATGTAAATGCTTAATCGATTCTAATTTCAAAGGAAATGAACTGAGATTGATCATATATAGAATTCAATTTTGACTAATATTGGTTCATTGATGTGTGTTTTATGATCTAAATCTCTCAATTTTGTGTTAATTTTATGAGTTGATTCTTATTACTTCTAGTTGATTTTTTTGGTAGAGAAAACCATTGTTTATTGGGCTGGTGTGTTGATGATTAAATAGGTGTATGCTCTAAGTTTATGTTAACTACTGTTTTGTTATTGATTAAAGATATTCCTCCTCTCACAAAAATGGCATCCTAGTGAATTCATCTAAGAAGAAGGGCAAACCTGTGAGGTTCTCAATAGTCTGATTGACAGATCTTCCGGTTTCCTTTTTTTGCTCATGCTTATCATCAATCAATTGTTAATTTCTGGAATCTTCGATCGAAAAAGTTGTGTTCTTATTGCCGTCTGTCTTAATTTCGGTGGATTTTGGTTTTTTCATGTTTGGGTGAAATTTGTGTAATTTGTTTTTCAAAAATTCGCATCTGTTTCTTGTTTTGTAGTGCGGATTGTCTTATCTGAAGAAGAATAATAGAAACATAACAGTTTGATTTGATGCACAGGTAATGCAATAATTTATTTATATTGACAATTTTCAGTCTTGTTCGAGTGTGAATTTGTTGGGATTTGCTTTGAATTTATCATTGATGGATTTATTAGATCTGGTACTGAGATTGTAAAGTACTGTTTCGTTTGGTTGCAAATCCTATGTGAAATTTTCAGTCGAATAATTGAGGGGTTTTTAACTAATTGATGGCACGATTCTTGTTACCCATCATGCAGTTGAAACCAACCAAGGGCTCAAGCTTGTCTAGATGCAAGCTGGGACAAATCCCTTTGAGCTTATCACACAAGGTGTCAAGTAATTCACTTGCCTGCTTGCTTCTGCCCTTTTTATTGTTAGTAAATCAATACCAAAAGGATGTTGGCTTTTAAGATGCAAAATATGACATACTAATTAATAATAGGTTTCCTAATAATATGTGTTTGTATGAAAACTATCTGGGTATTTGGAACTTGTAATCTAAATCTGCTTATGGAACAGGGTTGTTGAGAATCACAAGCAAACATTTCATCATAGAGAAAAGAAAAAGGTAAGAAAGTTCCCTCCATATTAACTTTTCTAAATGTGATGAAGATTATATCTTTACAGTTTCTCAAGCAACACAGTTTCAACAAGCAGTTACTACAGAGGCGCACATGGAATCATTGTAAGAATTACTTTGTTTGGTTTGGTTGAAATTTATGGAAGCTCTGCACATTTTCATCAACCCATTTGATCATTATAAATAATGTGCTGATCATTATAAATAATGTGCTGATCATTATAAAGGAAAAGAGCATCATATTCGTTTTAGTTATCGTTCCTATGTTTACATGAACTCGATCGTTCCTATGTTTACATGAACTCGATATCACTATAGTCAAAGTTGATATTTTTTATTTCTTGGCCTTATAAAGGAAAGCTCTAATAAGTTCCATTTTGCCCAAGGCATTCATATTGGGAAGAACTCCATGTGAAAACCCATTGAATTTCTATGTCCTACAGAATTCAAATTCAGATATTAATGAGTTATAAATTACACCGGTAAGAGGACATTTCAATTTAGTTCGTCTCCATTAGTAAGAAGTGTTGGTGAATTTTAGTTAGAGGTAAGATTATAGTTTTCCAAAAATCAGTTAGTTATCATTATAAGAGATCAAATTTTTATAAATTCAGGTTTTATAAATTCAGGTTAACCATCGACTTATCCACTATCATTTGCTTAATCCCTGCTAGCAGCTTAATGGGTCGTTTACCAAACGCTTACCGGGTAAGCTCTTACTAGATGTCACTTACCTTACTGAATGAGCATGTCAAGGACCAAGAATCTTACCCTTAAGAGGAATAGTAATGCCCGAGAACTTACCCGGTAAGTGAGGGAAATGACTCTTACATGTTAAGTGCTTATTGGGTAAAAGATATTTACCAACAATCCATTTTGATGGCAGAAAATGTTACATGGTAAGGTGAATGCGAGTGTGACTTGCTGATTTTGGTAAACAACCCCAAGTCTTGGAGAGTTACTTTTTCGCTTATCCCCACTTCTTTTAGAACACTAGGCATGAACCACCGAAGAAGGTAAGATCTTGAAACACATGTCGGGTTGTGGAGAAGTCTTTTTCGTTGTGGCCCTGCTTATATAATGTTCCAAATGACCATTGGTGGGCCACCCGATGAATGTTGTATAAAATTTGCATCTATTTTTCTCCCCGCAAGCTATGGCTATATGCAAACTAGTCTCGTAGGTTTGATCTTAGTTATTGTAATGTTTTTTTTGTGGTATCTTCAATTCTGTAGGTCATGTTATTTTGATTCAGAATCAGATGCAATTGAACTATACATGTGTACTTTTTTTACGTTAATATCGGTATTGCAACAGATTCTTTATGATGTGACTCAGATGGAGAGCTTCAACAATGTGAAGCAATGGTTGAGTGAGATTGATAGATATGCAAATGAATCAGTCTGCAAGCTTCTTGTAGGAAACAAATGTGATCTAGCTGAGAACAAGCCAACAAGGTTGTCGACACACAAACATCCAAGGTATGGTCTAACTGTGTGTGTCTTTTGTTATCTAGAGTCTGCATTACCAACAGACTTGATAGATGAAGGTGTTATAAATCTATGCATTGAATTTTTCTACTTTTTGTGGACCCCAAAGCCATTGTAGTAAATGAATCATGAATTCACCTACTCACT
The DNA here is from genome assembly GCA_001633085.1 of Carthamus tinctorius. Lineage (NCBI taxonomy): Eukaryota > Viridiplantae > Streptophyta > Magnoliopsida > Asterales > Asteraceae > Carthamus > Carthamus tinctorius. The sequence continues at coordinate 9,186 of LUCG01176485.1, forward strand.
TTTATCATGATTTTTTATTCTATCATGGACCAGTTCATGGTGGTGGGTAGAAGGTTTATAAAAGGTGTAAGAAAGAAAAATCTGATATGATAGAGTCAATTTTACATAGGGTTCATTCTTTCAGTAGATTGACATCCTGCCATTCTATGGTTTCTATGTGTGTATATATACATGTGATTTGTATGTGTGTATATACAAGTGATTTGTATGTGGAATAAGCCATGACCCTTCACGGCTTCACTTGTTGCCATTAAGCCTGAGTCGATATTCGTTAAGTAGAAGTACCAAATCTTGTAATTGTATCCAAATCATTGATGGTATGTAAATCACTCAGTGTTTTTCGTGTTCGGCCATACCATATACTTTTCAGCTTTAATGAACCTTATGATCCGAATTGTTTTGTTAATAAGATAATGAAAAAGTTAAAGCAACAATTTTGGATATAATGGATTATTGTTATATTGACTGTGTAAAAAGACATTAACTTGATGTATTGTTAATGTAGTTGAAAGCCTTGATGTTATCTTTTTGCTGCAATTTGATGCCAACTATTGCTAATACATGGAAACATGACAATAATTGGTGGATCTTGTATCATCTGTTTGGTTGGTTATCATTTTCACTTTGTTACGGTTACTAACTACCATTTTATTTTTTCATATCTCAGGATGATGCTGTCAAGACAAGTTACGTGATCGTTTATTTCGTTACGATTGCTAAACTAAGGAATTAAGTTCGAATTATTAGAGATTAATGGTTTTTGTCTTCAATGCTCGATTCTATTAATGGTGACAATTACTAAACTAAGAGATTATGTTCGAATTATTAGATATTAATATGTTTTGTATTAACGTTTGATTCTATTAATGGTGACGATGATTGACAAGTTAGTTCATAATATA
>LUCG01176569.1:0-12314 GCA_001633085.1 Carthamus tinctorius
ATAAATAACTAAAAAGTAGGAGATAAATAGGAGGATACATGTTAATCAGATAAGCCTAATGAATCGAAAGTATAAAATGCGTCCAGATACATGTTTTGGTGGAAAAATCCTGTAACCGACTCACCAGACGACGACACGTGACAGCCCAGTTACTCTTTTATTATATATAGATTATTCATTTTTGTTCTATAAAAAGATTATATTCACTACATTGTATAAGTATATAAAAAATATATATGTACCAATAAGTACATACAACACAAACCTTTATATATATAGAATGAACAACAACATTAAAGATTTATCAAATTATGTCTTAGAGTAAGTTCTGTTTTTAGTCCATATGGTTTACTAAAAATTGCTATTTTCATTTCTATATTTTTAAGATTGTGATTTTTATCTTTATGATTTACAATTAATTGTTGGTTTCGTCCACACAATTTACATTTTGTTGCTATTTTTTGTTCTTGTGATCTACAACTCGTTTTTTTTCCGTTCATTAAGTTTAAAGGTAGAAGTTAGATTCATATACGAGAAAGACAACGAATTATAAACTGTAGGCACGAAAACTATAACTTTGAACTAGAAGGACAAAATTTTTATTTTTAACAAAACATAAAATATAAAATGTAATTTTCCTTTTTATAAGTATTTTTAGGTATGGTCTTGTGTTTGATTTTGTTTGCATTTGCGTTTAGCTTTGATTATAGGTGTGAATGAACTAGTGTGTGTTTCAGTTCCAAGGTTTGGTCAGAGAAGAAGATCGAAAGAGGGGATGTGATGGTGGCTAGAAAAGTTGACCAAAGAGTTTTGGGTTTGGTCGTTAGGGTTGTTGGAGGCTGGAGCTAAAAGCTGGAAAAGAGAGTGATCTAATTAATTCAACCTTATTTTTTTAGGGCGTTGCTATCCCTACCCCCTCCTACCTCTTACTCATATTATTTCATATCCCTCTACTCTAAACTCCGTCTGCTCACTCACATGTACATATCCATACCCCTTTGTAGGGGTATGAATATAAAACTTCTTTTTTTTAAAGTAAAATGTCAAAAAGAGTGGAAAAACTAAAACCTAACATGACTTTTTTAACAATCGTTAGGACATGGACCAAATCTGATCGCTTTTGCATACCATGATGACGAATTTGGAAGGTATAAAAACCAAAAGTGTAATAACTATGAAATCACAACAACCATATTTGTAGTTTTACTTTAACTAATTATGTGTCAAATTTAAATATATTAAAAACTGTTTGACACAAGAGCTTTCAGTTAACTATTTCGTACTCTTTCAAGGTATGTTATTTTACATATAAAATTCCTTTAATATTTTGACTGTTTATAGGATTTTACTTTATTTTATTTTAGTGTTGTTTGTTCTATTAAGAGGCAATCTCTGAATCGTTAAGAGGTAAATCTTGTTTGACAAAAAAACTTGCCTCTTAATGGTTGTAAAACCATCTGGATGATTTTGTATGTTGGGCTTCTCTTACCCATAAAGCACTCTAACATAATTCTAGCAATTACTAAATAAGCATAAGCATATTTTATTTTGCACATCCTAAGAGTCTCTTAATTAATCTGCACCAAACCATTAAGCAACTCTCAAATAACCCCTTAAAGTAAATTGCAATTTTAGTCCTTGTGGTTGTTTTTCGGTAGTTATAAACAATTTATTGCAAGAAACCCCCATAATATGTAAAAATGTATGATATTGATGCCTCCACCAACAAAAGCTAAATTTCATTTTTAAGTCTCATGCATTCAGGAAGATAAAGTAGTCATTAAAGTATGAAATACAACGACATATACTGAAATAGTTTTTTTGTTTTTGTTTTACCCTTATGTTTCGAATATTTTTTTGAGTTATTGTGCTCGAGCTCGAAGCTCGTTTACGGGTTCGAATTCGCGATCGATCAACTCGTTTATCGGTTTGAACTCGATATTTTTTATATTTTTATCGTATGACTAATAAATATATGAGTATATTTGGCTCGAAAAAGGGTATGCTCGAACGGTTCGACTCGACCCAGCTCGACTCGACAATTTGAATCGAGTTTTTGAACGAGTTGAGTCAAAGACTGGTCATATAAAGCTCGACTCGTTAAGTTAAACGAGTCATATTTTGTGTGTTCTAGATCGACTCGAGCTAGAGAATTATTAAGCTCGTTAAAAGCTTGACTTGTTTACACCCCTAGCTGAGAGGAACCAAAACCAATCATTTTTACATACCATAGAATTTTGTATTTTCTTTTACAATAATTTTTTTTGATTTATATTATGTTATTATAAATGAAGATAAAGTAGTCATTAAAGTATGAAATGAGAACGACATCGACATCTACATTTGATTTAATATATTATGTTATTATAAATGAAACGATGCTAGCTCAGTTGGATAGGTATCATCCTTTGTGGAGTGAAAGCCACACTACTAGTGTTCGAATCCTACGGGCGACACTTTCCTGAGATATCCAGACTCTGGATCTGATCCTTCGGACCGCTAAAACCTGTCGGTCGGGTTCAGCCATAGGTTGTGCCGGGTCGCAACGGATTAGAGGAACTGCCCATAAAAAGGCCCGATACCACTTGAACGTGTGCGTGCATTAACTTCCCGTTCGAAAAGAAAAATTACAATAACCAAAACCAAGAAAAAACAATAAATTATAGGGACCAAAATTACAATTCACTCCATGTTTGTTATATTTTACTTATTGTAAGGAAACATTAACACACATGTTGAAATAACCCACCACACATATAAAGGGAAAACATACAAGTTTTCATGCACAACTTACAAGCCAATAGAATTCCAACAAGTGGATTCACTCACATAAATACAAATGTATAACCAAACCATAAAAAGCTCCAACTTCCTTCCTAGTTTCACTCTCCTTCTTCCTCTCTCTCTCTTTTCCACCATTCTTAATAGAGACCTCCATTCCCCAACCTTCTTCACTTCACATTGAGATGCTCAATCGCTCACACTATCAACAATCGAAGACAATCAAGAAGAACAGCAACAAGAAGGCTACTACTGATTACGATCAACAATGGCAGGAACTCAAGGGATCAGTTGGGAGGAACTCAAGAAGGAGAACGTCGATCTCGTATGATTTTTGACCTGATTACTTACTTAATTGATTTTGTTGTTTTAAGATTGAATTTAGGTTTTTTAAACGATTTAAATGAAGGTTTGAATGATGCATTCGGAAGTTTTGGATTTGGATCGTGATTTGGTGAATTTTGTGTTTGTTTCGAGCTAATTCCTTTCTCGATTTTGATTGTTTTTTTTTTCCGATTGAATTTAGGTTTTTTAACGATTAATCGAAAGGTTTTTTTTTTCATTGAACAANGTTTTGGATTTGGATCGTGATTTGGTGAATTTCGTGCTTGTTTCGACCTAATTCCTTTCTCGATTTTGAACTTTTTTCGATTGAATTTAGGTTTTTAACGAGTTAAGCGAAGGTTTTCATGATTCAATCGAAATTTTGGATTTGGATTTGGATTGTGTTTGTTTCGACGTAATTCTTTTCTCGATTTCGATCAAGGGTTTGGGAGTGCTTATTTGAAACTTATTAGGTTTGCCAAAAAGTAATAAGTTGTTTTATAGTATTTGGGGTAGAGGGCTTTTGCTTTCCCATGAAGCTAATGGCAATTTTTTTGAAAATGCAAAATCTTTCGACTTTCTGAAAAAGTTAGATAAGCCAATAAGCGAATAAGCACTTTTGTTCATAAGCACTTCCAAATTTTAAGTTTTTAACGGTTTAAGTGATGGTTTTCATGATTCGATCGTGTTTTCATGATGCGATCGTGTTACGAGTTTTGGATTTGGATCTGGATCGTGATTCGGTGAAATTTATCGTGTTTGTGGTTTGATGATATACTACAGGAGACTGTTCCAGTCGACGAGGTGTTTGAGACGCTGAAATGCACCAGAGACGGATTGACGACTGATGATGGTAACCGGAGGCTTGACATATTTGGTCCGAATAAATTAGAAGAGAAAAAGGTAAGATCGATTGAAATTGATGATTTTATGGATTGAAAATTTTGATTTTGTGATAGTGAATTTTGTTATACGAATGCTTAATCTAGTGGAGCTGATGTTTGATTTCAATGGCTGTATGTTGAAACAGGAAAGTAAATTTCTCAAGTTCTTAGGGTTTATGTGGAATCCGTTGTCATGGGTGATGGAGGTTGCTGCTATTATGGCTATTGTGTTGGCCAATGGAGGGGTATATATCTCTTTCTCATTTTTACTTCTCTAACGGCAGATAACTCATGTACACGTATCGAGGTATTCGGGATCCATACGGACACCCGACTAATCCTCGGCGATCATGGACCGACCCTAAAGCCGAACCATGGTCAGGGTATCGCCACATGCTCACCCCATGAATCGAACCTGGATAGACAGAGGATGTGATCCACTGTCCCTTCCAAGGATGTTACAATGGCTACTAATGCTTTTGATATCTCTTTCTCATTATTTGAATCTGAATTATAAAAATAAGATTTTGACAGATTAAATGCACTTATTTATTAATATTTTTGTCATATAATTTAATCCGATTTTAATATAAATAAATATAGATATAATAATATTTAGTTTTGATGTATATAAAAAGAAAATTTATAAAAAAAAGGGTTCAAATAATGTACCATATTTTATGCATGTTGATCCAATCGAATTTATTGAATGTGACGTATGATTTTTTCTGCAAATATGGTTAACAAAAGGAATGGTCTTTTTGTATGGATAACTTTAATTATATTGATTGTCATAAGGTAAGAATCGTGTTAATTTATATTTAAGATATATTTCTAGAGCATGAGGATTTCAACATATGTAAATTCAAATTACTCTTTTTAAGAAATTTATCAATAACTATATAAATCAATCCATGTTAATGAAAAAGGAAAAAGAAAATAATTTAATAATTTAATAATTATTTCTATATTTATTAAATAAAATTATTATAGATTTTGATTTATTNAATTTTTATAGTCTTTTTGAGATCGTGTTCTATATTAGTATTTCTTTTTCGTCGGGATTTATTTTCATCTAATTTGTTGAAAATTATCACTTACACACTAAAATTTACATGCTGATCACTCGAAATGACCTGAAAATCAACTAATATCTCACACACACTAATATGCATGGATGCATGCATACACACACACACACACACATATATATATATATATATATATAATATACACTCCCTTATATATTCATCATGAATTTGTTATTCATGATGGGGACAATAGGTACTGCATTGTGACGGTTCGTGTTCTTAATCAATTTGTTATATAGCTGATTGTGAATAACTAATTGCAGGGAAAGCCTCCAGATTGGCAAGACTTTGTTGGAATTGTAACACTGCTGATCATAAACTCCACCATCAGTTTCATAGAGGAAAACAATGCAGGCAATGCTGCAGCAGCTCTCATGGCAGGTCTTGCTCCCAAAACAAAGGTCTTAAGGGATGGAAAATGGTCTGAACAGGATGCAGCCATCCTGGTTCCAGGAGACGTGATTAGCGTCAAGCTGGGAGACATCATCCCAGCTGACGCCCGTCTCCTAGAAGGAGACCCACTCAAGATCGACCAATCTGCATTGACCGGCGAGTCTTTACCCGTCACCAAGCATCCGGGTGCCAGCGTGTATTCCGGCTCCACGTGCAAACAGGGTGAGATTGACGCTGTGGTTATAGCTACTGGGGTCCACACCTTCTTTGGAAAGGCTGCTCACCTAGTCGACAGCACAAATCAAGTTGGTCATTTCCAAAAGGTAACGTATTCTGGATATTCAGTATTGTTAAGAGTCTCACATCGGAAAAACTTAGTTACTTTGCTTAAGGGCATATTTGTTAGCAGCTTAATGAGCTTAATGGGACTTGCAACTTATTCTACACATGACTGTTTGGTAGTAGGTTAATGACTAGATAGTGGCTTGTTGATTTATTCAGTAAGCTTCTAAGGAGAGCTTTATGCAGAACGTCAAATTTATTACTACAACAAACGTGTCTTTTCCAATTAAAAAAAAAGCTCACTCCTTCCATTTATGGAAAAACTCTCCTAAGCAAAAACTTTCCCAATCTGTACCGACAAACAACCAATCAAGCAACCCCCTAGACACTTTCTATTCTATATATGTTGGACCCGCCTCTCTCCTAAAAGACTTCAGTGGAGAGTAATCTAATGGGATTCTACATATTCTCACGTTGGCTAACACTTTTTCTAGAAACCACGTTCTTTTCTACAGTGCTCTTTTGGAAATTATTCTAACAGGGCTTCACATATTTTTAACCAGTACCCAATTAACATCTTGTGATGGATATGATTCTCTATCAGGTATTGACGTCCATCGGTAACTTCTGCATATGCTCGATCGCGGTTGGGCTCATAATCGAGATCGTGGTGATGTACCCGATTCAGAAACGAAGTTACCGAAACGGGATCGACAATTTACTGGTCCTTCTCATTGGTGGGATCCCAATCGCGATGCCAACGGTGTTATCGGTCACCATGGCAATTGGGTCCCACAAGCTTTCGGAGCAAGGTGCCATCACCAAGAGAATGACAGCCATTGAAGAAATGGCTGGGATGGATGTGCTATGTAGTGATAAAACTGGCACTCTTACCCTCAACAAGCTCACAGTTGACAAAACCCTCATTGAGGTAAGTTTTTTAAGTTTACTTGGACATAAAATTAACAAGAAAAGATTGAACAAAATCCCCCTTTTTGCTCAGGTTTTTGTGAAAGATATGGATAAAGACACAGTGGTTTTGTATGGAGCAAGGGCTTCAAGGGTGGAGAATCAAGATGCCATAGATGCTTGTATTGTTGGAATGCTTGGAGATCCTAAGGAGGTAAATACTAACACTATGAGATAATACAAGAAAATACAAGGAACATCAACAAAAAAAACCGAAAAAATCCCTCGAAATCAGCCAAAAAAATTAAATCTCTTAAGAAAATGGAATTTGACTACAAACATATCGGACGACTTTGTGGGTAAAGGTGTACCTTGTTCGGAAAAAATCTCATTCTGCCGCTAGCGAGGATCCCGAACATCTGGTTTTTATTTGCCAATTGAGCCGGGCGTCAATAGCGCAAACTTAACACGAACATTTCTATCGTTTACGCAGGCACGAGCAGGGATCACAGAGGTACATTTTCTGCCTTTCAATCCCGTGGAGAAACGAACAGCAATCACGTATATTGATCAAAGCGGAAATTGGCACCGGCTCAGCAAAGGTGCACCCGAACAGGTACACGATCGACTACTCTAGATTACAAATATTAAACGTAAATCCTCTTTGATTCGTTCCCATACGTAACTCGATTTCCCTAAAATCCCTCAGATCGTCGAGCTATGCAACCTAAAGAATGATGAAAAGAACCGAGTGTTCTCCATCATCGATAAATTCGCCGAGCGTGGTCTCCGATCTCTTGCTGTTGCCCAACAGGCAAGTTTTTCTATGTTTCCGATGTTTCAACTGGATATGCTGTTGTTGTTTGGTTATATAATAAACTAACGACCTGTGTTTTTTTTATAAATATAGACTGTACCCGAGAAAACAAAGGAGAGCTCCGGAGGACCATGGGTATTCGTCGGCCTGTTGCCGCTATTCGACCCACCAAGGCACGACAGTGCGGAAACCATTCGACGCGCCCTCCACCTCGGTGTCAACGTCAAGATGATCACCGGTGATCAGCTCGCTATTGGCAAAGAAACCGGCCGAAGGCTCGGAATGGGAACGAACATGTATCCATCGTCCTCACTCCTTGGCCAAAACAAGGATTCTGCGATCGCCGATATCCCGATCGAGGAGCTGATCGAGAAGGCCGATGGTTTCGCCGGAGTCTTTCCCGGTAAACAATACCACAATCTTCAATCACCCGTAAAAAAAAATTCGAATTCGAGAACGATTTAAATCTGAAATTTTATGTTTGTAATGCAGAACATAAGTATGAAATCGTGAAGAAACTACAAGAGCGGAAGCACATTTGCGGGATGACGGGTGACGGTGTGAACGATGCCCCGGCACTAAAACGGGCCGACATCGGTATCGCGGTGGCCGACGCAACCGACGCCGCTCGAGGCGCGTCGGACATCGTGTTGACCGAACCGGGGCTCAGCGTGATTGTGAGCGCGGTTTTGACCAGCCGAGCCATCTTCCAGAGGATGAAGAACTACACCATCTACGCGGTCTCGATCACCATCCGAATTGTGCTCGGGTTCATGCTCATCGCTCTCATCTGGCGGTTCGATTTCTCGCCGTTCATGGTCTTGATCATCGCCATCCTCAACGACGGAACCATCATGACGATTTCCAAGGACAAAGTCAAGCCGAGCCCGTTGCCCGACTCATGGAAGTTGAAGGAAATCTTCGCCACTGGGGTCGTTCTCGGGACTTACCTAGCCGTGATGACCGTTATTTTCTTCTGGTTGGCAAAGGAATCCAACTTCTTCACCGTAAGATAAACCGTCAATTATTTATCACTTGGGTCCACCTCTGTGTGGGATATACTGGGTTTGTTTTTTACATTCAGTTATAACGGGTTTTTCAGGACCACTTCGGTGTAAAACCGATCAAAGACAATGAACACGAGCTAATGTCAGCTCTTTACCTCCAAGTCAGTATCATCAGTCAAGCACTCATTTTCGTCACCCGGTCGAGAAGCTGGTCGTTCGTCGAACGACCCGGTTTTCTACTCTGCTTCGCGTTTCTGGTAGCACAACTGGTGAGTTTATTCAGACCCTGCCTATGTGTGGGATATATTCAGTATTGTTCTATCATCTATTTGAAGGTGTCGTTTCTTTTTTAAGAGGTCTAAAGTTTGATTTCACATCTGAAAAATAAGAGGTTTTCAGATCTTTTCTTAGAAATAAACAAACAGTCTTCGGTCTGCAAACTTTTTAATTTTCAGATTTAAGAGGTTTTAAGGAGTACTTTTTAGAAAATAAACAGCCTGTAAGTGTTCTAACTTTCCCATTTAATGAAGATCGCTACGTTAATTGCCGTCTATGCGAATTGGGAGTTTGCAAGAGTGAGCGGAATCGGATGGGGTTGGGCCGGTGTGATTTGGTTGTATAGCATCATCTTCTATTTCCCGTTAGATATATTCAAATTCATCATCCGATATGCATTGAGCGGAAAGGCGTGGGACAATATGCTCCAAAACAAGGCAAGCCCCTTTATCTGACTACTTTATCATATCTGACTTTCTCTCTCTGTTACACTTTTCATAAGTTGGGGTCTTCATAGATACATCATAGAAAGAAACAATCACTCTACTCATCTCGGGTAGAGAGGCCAGGTCTGCGTACATCTTACCCCACCTTCAGGTGGGATACAATGACTGAATCCAATCAGTATTCTAATTACTATATACTTTTGTGCACATCTAGACCGCTTTCACCACCAAAAAGGACTACGGGCGTGGCGAGAGGGAAGCACAGTGGGCCACCGCCCAACGCACTCTGCACGGCCTTCAGGCACCCGATTCACATGAGATCTTGAAAGATAAGAGCAACTACCGGGAGTTGTCCGAACTTGCAGAACAAGCAAAACGACGAGCAGAGGTCGCTAGGTAAGTCTCGTTTCGAAACAGTACATGCCTGATGATGGTCAGTGTCTAGTTGATGTGGGACTGTGACCCTGATATATCTGTATTTGATGTTGTTACAGGTTGAGGGAGCTTCATACCCTGAAAGGACATGTGGAATCAGTGGTGAAGCTCAAGGGTCTCGATATTGAAACCATTCAACAACACTACACGGTTTAGTGTCGCCAAGAACATGGGATTTTTTCTCGAGAACTTAAAAATAAGAATTAGGAAAGCATGATTTTGAAGAAAAGTCTGTTTTTCATGGAAGATCGCCATGACCGAAGATGTGGGAATAAGCCGGCCAATGGTATCGGGCTACAGATGATCCACATTTAGCAAACAAAAAGATCTTAATTCTGTACTCGAATCTCATGTTCTTTTTTTGATTATAACATTGTATTCGATCTTGATTCCATTCATTTATGAATATCAATACTATTATTCGAGTTCCAATTGAATTCATAATGAATAACTATGTATCCATAAAGTACAACACTTCATTTTCCCAATGAATTCATGTGAATGTCATAATGAAGTCAGCTGAAACATTAAGAATAAAGCTTTCAAGCAACCACCAACTGTAGAGTCACAAAGTAAAGATGGCATTAAATATCAATCTCATGTACATTGTACTTGGCCAAAATCCAACAATTATGAGTAAAAGTACACCCATAAATGCATGGATTACAACTCACATAACCAAACCAAACTAACTCATTATATCGCACTTAAAAAGCACAGTTTGGGGTTGGGTAGAGGTCAGATCTGTGTACATCTCACCATTCTCATACCCCACCAGTGGGATATACTGGTTTTTTTTTTTTTTTTTTGGTGGGATGTACGCAAATATGACCTCTGCTGCAACCAGTAGAAGAAGAACAGTTGTTTCCGTGAAAACTATAATCTGTACACATAGGAGTCGGTGTAGAGATGACCTAATCAAGATTCGGTAACTCTTAGCGACCCTCCAAGCTCGACGGGTACGAGTGGGATGAATGAATGCAAAACGTCAGTAATCAATGGTCTGTAACTCGGTTCAGGTTGTACACATAGCACGGCTACAGCAGCAACCTGTTTACGAAAAACAAATGTGAAAAAAATTGTATTGAGGGTTCGAATCTCACCAAAGAATGCACCTCTCTCTCCCCATCTCTCTCTCTCTTTCTTCAAGAAAGCCAAGNAATACCCCCAAAAAATGAAAATTTCTGGAGCACCCTGTTGGGGCCCTTCATCTGGATGGTATGCATTTGTGCATACAAGTAAATTAGGTTGTTTTTTTTGTTTTTATGCACACGTGCATGTTACAATTTTCTTATATGCACAAGCGTATACCCGATACCGTTAAGATGAAGGGCTATCAGAGTGTGCTTCAGTTTTCTACTTTTTTGAGGTTTTCCTTTGAACCTGACACTATAATATATATATAATATAATATATATATNAGAAACATAACTTTTTAAGAAAAAAACGAGGAGCAATCTTAGCCACTCATTCGGTCAACAAAGGTGACTTTGACCGTGGTCCCCATGATCACGTCCACCGTAACCCAAGATGTGTGGCTGAGATTGTTCCTCGTTTTTTCTTAAATTGACATGCTTCTCGTATGAACCTCCCTCTATATNTAAAGCCGAATAAAAATATTGTACTAACTTGATACAAGTGTTTCAAGTCCATTGTATCTCTAATCACGGGATCGACAATGTTAGGAAGCTTCGATCGGTCCGTTAGCTGCGGCATTGCCTGTTTATCGAATGAAACGTGGACTTGTTTAGCATTCGAAAAAGTAGTTTTTTTTTTTGACAATTTTAAGATAACGATGATCAATTCTATTGCCTACCCATGTGACGATAGATTGGCATTGAGATGGTGACATTTTCTCTACGGGTTTTCTTCCTATCAAAAGCTCGAGAAGTACAACTCCGAATGCATAGACATCACTTTTATCTGTAAGTTTACCTATAAAATTCACCATCTTATATTGCTGAAATTAACGAAAAAATTGTAGGCAAAGATTAGAAAACGAGCGATTGTATACCATCCAAGAGGTATTCCGGAGCTACATAACCCAATGTTCCTGAAAGCTTTACGTTGTTCTTGCCATTAATCCCACCCGTGATAGCAAGTCCGAAATCAGAAAGCTGAATCGAGTCAAAGTTCATTAGGTAAAGCAAAAGAGTCTTGAATTTGTCTATATGTTCATAAAGAATTACTACTAAAATATGTGGAACCCTTTTGAATCTGTCTCTAAAAGATCTCTTATAGAGATAAATAGATAATTGAGTTCCCTACATATATAATACACATGTTTATAAAGAATACAACCTCCGCCCAAAATAATTGTCTATAATTGTTTATTACTCATTCTATTATCAAGGGTAAAATTGTCATTCACTTAATTAAAAGTGTAATAATTACACATTTCTAAAATTGTGTGTCGTTCTCATTGTGAAATTTTATTTTGGAACAGAAGGAATAATTATGATGATATGTGGAACCCCTTTGGATCTCTCTTTAAAAGATCCCTTAGGGGGCGTTTGGTTCGCAGAATGATTTCTGAATGAATGGAATCTGTTAAAGGAATTGAAATCTGGAATGAATGGAATGGAATGTTATAAGGTTTGACTATCTGTTTGGTTGACATGAAATGGAATGAAATCTGTTAAAGGAATTGGAATCTGTCTGTTTGGTTA
>LUCG01176657.1:0-19965 GCA_001633085.1 Carthamus tinctorius
TTCTCCGGTGATCTGTTCGTCGAAGAAGGAGTTGTACTTTCGTCTCTGTGATTCTCCGGTGCTCCTTGATGATGGGAGTATAGTAAGTTGTTTTCGGTGTCTTTTTATATCATGCACACCAAGTGTTCGACGATTTGTCTCTTTGAAGTTGTTTTTTTAATATCATGCGCACTAAGTGTTCGACGATTTGTCTCTTTGAGCTCACTTTATTTCTGTTCATATGTTTCTGTGGACACGAATCCTAACATCATGATATGATGCCTAAGTCAAACAGTGCACACAGAAATAGAATCAGCTGAAGGAATAGGAAGTTATTGGTGCTACATAATCAAGGGATTTGTTCTTCGCTTTCTTAGCTGATGTGGGAACTACCATGTGGCATGTTTAGGTGTGATCAAATTGAATAAATTCCCAGAATCATTTCTAAGAGATGCACAACTATCCTAATAGAATGGATGAGTGGTTGATGCTATCATGCTAATTCTAATTCTTATTTGCTCAATATAACTTTCGTATCAACTATGTGGGATTAGCTGTCTGTTTTTAGCACTCCCTGGAATCCAGGCTTGGCGCCGTTAGTACCTTAAGGGAAATAGATTCTAATAGCATTTGTGGCATTCAAAAGCTCAAAAAGAAACAATCTAGCTGAATAACTCCTATATAAACTAAAATCTAGATTCTAGAATCATGGTGGAAGTCATTAGTAACCCATCGTTACCAAACGAATTGCTTCAGATTTTCTTGGCTAAACCCTCTGACTTGTGATGGTCTTATAAATGGATGGCTTGTACTTGATAATTAATTAATTTGAGTCTAAATTCCCACGAGAAGCAGAAGGTGAAGACCCTGTTGTGAACTTTGATAATTTCATTGTGCAGAGATGGGGAAGGAATGAAGAATCGTATTACATTCGAAAAGCTGAGTCAGAACCAAAGATTTATGAGTAGGCAATGTGTCACAAATACCTGACTCTAAACATGAATGGCGATAAAGTTCCAATTCCTTCCCGATACCTCTCAAGGAAAATATCAAATTGGATCCTAAATTGATAGGTATGATGATGATTTTAACCGACATGGCCAACTCCATTTAGTATTTTACTTCATAAAAAATAATGCAAATTTCCCATTTATTAGTTATTAGTTATTACATCTACAAGGAATCATCTTATTTTTATAAAGTTATCAGATTTTGTTAATTATTGTCGTCTCCTTACTGATTACTAAAGGTTGGAAATAGTGTGGGCTGACCCACTTAAAATCGCTGTGTGCTCACCTAAGTTAACAAATAGTGTTTACAATCTACTGATGGTGTCATTGCACGTGCCATTATAGGTTGCAAGTTCGAATCCATTTGGGCGTCTTTAATTTTTTTGGTAATGGCAGCCGGTAAGAGGAAAAAAAAAAAAAGTAAAAACCACTTGGGTATTGCAAAAAACCACTTGTATGTCGTTTTCTAATGAAAATGTACTTTTTATAACTTATATTTGTTCTATCTATGTTATGCTAATTAATTTTGTGCACCCGTTTGGAAATGTTTTTGGATCCACTTTTGTATAACTTTGTTTCTAACCCAATTTTCAAAAAATATTGGGTACAGAGCTTCTCCCTTAATAAACACAACGGAAAAAAATGTTTTATGCTAGGAGCAAAGGCGCTTTCGATTGCGTGGCAGGATACTTTAATTTTCTGGAGATGGAGATCTTTGCCTGAATCAAGGTCTCCCCTTTCCTTTCTATCCCCGTTGTGGTTTCTTTTGTTTGATCGTTTCATCTTGAGGTTTGAATGTGTATGAGGTTGTCCCTGCCAGATGTCTATCTTTCATTTTTTAAGTATATATATTATAATAATTCTAATAAACATCATATGAACCACTATACCACCACGATAATTGCTATTTCAAATCTCAGTCCTGACCACTATGTTGTATTTTGATCGCTGTAACATCATAGATCATTCTTGATCAATGATGAAATGGAAATAGTAGATCACGAATCTTTACTTGGTTTTTCTGAATGATTACAGATTTTCAGAGGTAGCAGAGCTTTTAGCTGTATGTTGGCTTGAAATTAAAGGCAAGTTCACAACTAAAATGCTGTCACCAGAGACAAGTTACGCAGCATATCTTGTGTACAACATTGGAGCAGTTTCACGCGGGCTCGACTTCCCAGCAAAGACATGGGTTAAACATGGTGGTGGAACAGAAAGAGAAGCAGAAGAAGAAGAAGAAGAAGAAAACATGGGCGTTGTGTACTTGACGCCACCGAAAACAGGTGAGAGTACGCAGAATTCCGTGCATAGACATCGGGTTGGTGGGGTCCCACGGAGGCGAGCAGATGGGTGGATGGAGATCGAATTGGGAAAGTTTTACAACGAAAAGATGGAGGAGGGTGAAGTGGAAATGGGGTTTAAGGAGACCCAAGAACTTCATTGGAAATCCGGGCTCGTTATCGAGGGTATCGATGTTCGTCCTCTTGATACAGATGGGGTGAGTGAGTGAGTGAGAATGAAATTGTTAAAAAATGGCAGAGGAAGGTTGCATGCTGAATTTTGAAAATGGGAGTGTTTGGCATTGAAGCATATGAATAGCAGATGATGATGGGCTAGAGATATGCATCATGACTCATGAGGCTTGGCTTGTAATATTATTGGAGCCATTTTGTAACTCTGTATCCAACCAGCCAAATAGGTTGGGTTGGATTGCAACTTCTGTTCACGGTTTTGTTTTGCTTTTTTTTTTCTGGGATCATTTTCAAAGCAATTATATAATATGATAATATTTGTGTAATTTTATATTTTGGAACAAAAGGGTGTTTTACATATTCTTTGAAATGGAGAAAATGAGGCTGTTTGGTAGTTGCTGAATGATTTGGTGCTGAATGATTAAGTGGCTCTTATGATATAGTGCAAAATGAAATATGGTGGTTAGGTAATTGTTGAGAATGAAATCAGGGCTCTGACTGAATGGTTAAGAGACACCCAGGATGCAAAATCATTCAGAGGGTTTTGGAACCATTAAGAGACGGTTCATTTTTTTGCCAAACAAGATTTACCTCTCAACGATTCAAAGGTTGCCTCTTAATGAAACTGTTAAGGGGTAAACAAACAGCCTCGTGAGAAGATGATATATTCTTTAAATTTGCAGAGCTTGCCAAAAATGATTGCTTGCCGCACTCATGAAGAATGGCCTTAGACCATCCGCACCGGGGAGCCCAAAGCTCTCAGCTTGAGCATCGGTTCCATCAGGTCCAGAGGTAGACTCCCCCACAAGCCGAGTGGTTAAGTTGTTTTCTAGCTCGATTTCTGCCATCTAGAAAATATAAATGATTTTTTTTTAATTTTCTTATAAATCATTTAAATTAAATATTTAAAAGAAATAAATAATATTTTATTAATTATATTGAATAATTTAAATAATTCATATTGTAAGTTAAGAGATATATAAATATTTTAATCTTTTGTTTTTTATTTTGGAGAATTTTTAAGATGCTCTAAAGAAAGAAGTTCAATGCTATGTTTTATATTAGATTTTTGTTTTTTATATCTAGGTACTTTCTCTTTAAGATTAAAAGATGAATAAAATTAGTTATTGCAATTAGCTAGGGTATAACTTCTTTTTTTTGGAAGGGTGTCCGGGCCAAAGCCCGACTAATCCCCGACAATTTTAGGGGCTAAACATGGCCCCACTTAAATGTCCCCAGACATGCGCATGGAAGGCTCGAACTCAGTTAGGACGTTATGAACCCCCGAGTGTTTACCAGGCACAGCACTGTTGGCTAGGGTATAACTTTTTATCTCCAAAATCTGGAAGCTATATGATCACTGATCAGTGTGGGTTCAAGGAAAGGCCATCAAGGACTTTGTTTTAAAATTTCAACCTCACAGACGACAACAATGAAACAAAATAATTTCACTATTTTTATATATAATTTCTGAGCGTTGAAAACAAATGTGATCACAAAAAGAATTCGTGCATGCGAACCGGCCTTTTAACTGCATTCGTAAATCCCTGCATATAAACACCAACACAAAGACATCATCAAGTATATATACAACTATTTGTAACTAAGGCTGGGTTATGGCGAGAAGTTGATGTTAACATAACAAAGCGTAGTAAGAAGTTGTGATCAACCGTTGGATGCATATTAGAATGAAATGCACCGGATCAATTGCCTTCTAAATCACACAATTCATTGAAGGGCATAGGATTAAAAGTGATCAACGGTAAAGATTCACTTCTCGTGCTTCTCACTGTTTAACTCAACTTCTCACAAGATCCTTCGCCTTTGCTTACTAAGCGTTGGGTTCCGGTGAAAAATTGAGTTAGCGTGAGAAATAGTTATCAACCGTCGGATGGATACTAAGATACACCGGATCAATCCTCATATGAAAAGCAATTCATGGATGGACTTGAGACTAAAAGTGATCAAGGGTTCAAATCCACGTTTTCTTACCGTCCTCTGTTAACTCAACTTCTCTATATAATCCTAGGCCTTTGCTACTAATACCAATTGGCTTGTGGTAGTTATTGAAATATTTAAGATGGTTACCTCATTAAACTTGAAGAGCACAGGGCGTGAATCTCTCTCGGATGTTGCTGCAACTTTTACAGTTTCGTCTAATTGAGAACCATTGACGCTCACTTTTTTAAACCTGGTTCATAGATTAATTAATAAAATGAACTTGAACTACAGTTTAAGATCATATACATTACCAATATAAGCTGGAAATACCCAAAGCAAGTATGAGAGAGGGAACCCTTCAGCTTAGACCATCTCCAACAGATTCTCTAAAATGAGAAAAATGAAAGATTTTAAACAAATTTTATGCTCCAACAGATTCCTAAAACTATCCCCATAATAGAGAAGATAGAAAAAAAAGATTTCTTTCTCCAAATATGTAGAACACCCCCAAAAACGATTAGTTCAGAGAAATATTTTTAATATGTTTCCATCAATAGGAAACTTTGAGAACAAATATTTAGAGAGAAAATAAGATTTCGATTCTCCATTTTGGAGAAATTTTTGCTTCAAACAGATTCCCCAAAACCTTCTCCAAAATGGACAAAGTGTGAGGATAAAAATATCCAAATTTGGAAAATTTTCAAAATATGATTACTTATGAGAAAGAAATGATTTTATTCACTCTACCAATGAAATTGCTTGAAACTAAAAAATCGTTAAGAGAGAGAAATAATATTTAATAAAGTGTATTGAATATTTTAATAAAATAATGAATTGTGCAATCTCCAAAATAGAGATATGTTGGAGATGAAGGTAATCTTTTTGGACATTTTGAGGTTTTATTTCATTTTGGAGAATCTGACCAACACTGGTATTTTGAAACAAACAAATGGAATATTGCATGTAACTGAGTCCTTGAAAGGGACCTCTATCGCTACCACAGATGCATAAGGGCATCTTCAAAGGGAAACACCAAATACATAGAATTTGGTGTAGAATTTGGTTCAAACAATAAATTTCTTTAACGGGTAACACTAAAATCTACACCAAATGTAATATTCTATGTAAAGGAATAGCGTTATACCAAAATTGGTGTAGGGGTCTTCTCGGAAACAACCTCTATGTCTCATGGGACCAAGGTAAGACCCCAAACCTGATATTCAGGTGGTATATACTAGGTCTGTTTGGTTTAGTATATGCAACATCAAATGACTGTTAATGAATATCTGATGATTAGGGGTGGGCCAAGGGTTGAATAGCTACTTCCAACACTATTTGTTTGAAAATCTGTTGACTACGCATGTGCCTGGAGTAAAAATATTTTTTGAATGTCAAATACAATCAATGAAGATTGTTGACGGTAGTAGTTCATGCAAAAGTTTCTCTTACAAAAACCGTTCAGCTACACTCACAAGCCAAGGGTCCTCACAGAAACAACTGCCCGATAGTTTGCAAAGGCCAGGTCAACATATTGCGCACATCTCACTTTCGAGTGGGATTTGTTACGTCCATTTGGTTTGGTTAGGTTTAGTAGTTCATGAAAAAGTCTCTTACAGGTAGCAACAAAACTATAGTTATTTGAGATCATGTGTTTTGTAGGCTTCATGTTGTCAACAAAGACTTAAGTTTAAAAAAGGCAACAAAAATAAAAATAAAAATAAACAGATTACCTTTCAAAGAAGTTGAAGGAGCCACTTGGTCGTTTCTTTGTAGTTTCGGCAGATTTCGATATCTCACTAGATGAGGTACTTCCACCAGATGCTGAAGTAGAAGTTGTATTAGGAGCAGGTATTTCGCACTGCTTGGGACCGGATGGGTTCTTTAAATTGCTGGTACGCTTGGCAATTTCCAGTGCACGATCAGGTTTACTGCATTTCTCTTTGACAATTTCCTTCACTGCGAGATGTTCCCTTTTCCCATCACACACATCATTTCTGTGCTTGTTGATGCTATTTTGTAGTATTTTTTGCTTTTCAATCTACAATCAAGGGTTGTGACATAAGTTGGTTACAACTTAAATTGTTGGAATCAATGTTACATTACAGGAAGAAAGGTACCACACAAAATGCACAAGATAACATTGAAGAAGCTACAAGAATTCATATGCTTGAAGAAGAAAATGGGTTTGCGCCGAGAGCTTTTTTCATGTCAATTTACAAGAGGCGGTTGAAGGAAGTAAATCAAGCAACTTGTAAATAGCATTAAATTTATGTCTGTTTGGCAGTTGCCGAATGGTTTGGTGCTGGATGATTAAGTGGTCAGAATGAATAAGAGGCTCTTACGATATAGTGCAAAAATGAAATATGGTTTTTTTTTTGTAATTGTTGAGAATAAAATCAGGGCGCTGAATGGATAAGGGAGGCCCAAGATACAAAACCGTTCAGAGGGTTTTAGAACCATTAAGAGGTAGAACTTTTTTTTGCCAAACAAAATTTACCTCTTAGCAATTCAGAGGCTGCCTCTTAATGAAACTATTAAGAAATAAACAAACAGCAAAGGAAACCAACATTTATGACCTTAAACAGTTAAACATGCTTTTGAGTAGAGAAATGCAGTTTGGACAGATAAAGGCAAGGTCATGGCTTTTATATACAGTAAAGTGAAAAACATTTCGATATATGATTTATGTTACTCCTTTCTTTCCAAAAAGAAAAAATGCATTTCACAATCTACTACCTAGATTACAGAGCACGAATGCATTTCGTACATTAAGCATATTGCAGTGAGAAAACAACTCCCAATAAAGACATGAATAAAGTAAGAGCACTTGAATGAGCTTTCTGCTTACCTCATGACACAGAAGCTGTTTCACAGCTAAGGCAAGAACGAAATAATTAGAATGATATCCCTGTAGCAATTATCACAATTTAGACATCTTAAAAATCATAATTCAAATTTTATCATGTAAAGTGGATGCTAACCTCAAACTTTACAAAGTCACCAATTGGGGGATCAAATGAGAAAACTGAAGCATCCATAGCTACTTCATTGTTCAGTTTACCAGGTAAGGGATCAATTTTTTTGTTCCTGTATGTTATGGAATAGGACACCATGGTATTCACCAGTTGAGACATTTCATTCTTCTCTTTTTCTGATAATAAATGTGAAGCTACCTGAAAACACACACACCATGGGTTACCATAACTTCCGTCAAGGACCAAAGGATAATAATATTAATAATATAACATACATGTACAAGGTAGCAAATCTCGACTACCTTTCTGACAGCGGTAAGGGATAAAAAAAATCAGCAATAGTTGCAACCGATAATAGATACATTAAGCAGGGGCAGACCTATAAATTTTTTCATACGGTGGCACCATATAATATAGACCAAAAGTAATTACAAAAAACACGGTTTTTGTCGACATGTCTTCATGTTTTTACCAACGTTCAATATTGCCCAACCGAGGGATTTTTAAAGTTTTTTTTGCTTGATTTCGAAGGATTTTTCAGTTTTTCTTTATCGATTTCGAGGGACTTCTTCAGTTCCTTTGGTTGATTTCAAGAGGCCTTTTTTGGTTTTTTGGTTGATTACGAGGTATGGTTGCACCTTTCACAAACCTAAAAAGTTTTTACCTCACGACGTAAGAATAATACAACGGCACGTGCCACCGCCCACCGTTGGCGCCACTACAGGTCCACCCCTGACATTAAGGTTTGCTATTATCTGGTTATTTTGAACTCCTTATTGATCTCTAAAGTTGTGGGATCCCTTAAAACTATGGACACCTCAAGCATCTCTCAAAAACATGTATAAAATAGCAATTAGATGGGTAAATGCTACATGCATTGTTTCCATTCATGGGAATTTAGCAATAGAAAGAAAGAGCTGAATACAAGGAAATTACCGGCCTTAGAGTTCGTGGTGAAAAGATATGCAATAATGGGGAGACCAAGTCTTCCACAAACGATTTAGTAGATATGTGTCTTGAAATACATGGTGATATTTTGTTGTGCCATGAGTGCAATACCTCCACTTTGTCGATGAGCGTCGTTCGGTATCTATAGTTTCAAGTAAAGAACAGAAATAAAGCCAACAATTTTTAACAAAAAACAAAGCTATAGATTAGTTGACGTACTTATGAAAAGCTTTTGGCCACTGGATATTAGGCTTTTCAACTTGAGCTACCAAACCATGTATAGCAATCGCAATGGCAGGCTGATAAACTGCAAAAATTTAATGTGTTCGTTTTAGCTTCTACGTCCACTTCAGAGTGTATAAACGGTTGTAGACAGAAGAAGCTTAACTACCTTGAAGAGACATTTTTTGCGTACGCATAACATATTGATGAAGAATGTCAGAAATCTCAAGACTATGCAAGCACTTGACCTGCATGTGGAAATTCTTTTAGGCACATGCTGATTATAGTTGACCATCCAGAGTTTACTCATAATTCAGTTGGCCTTGGAGTAATACTTACAGTTTTTCTCATCACTGGATCATGATAATTTAGTTGCAAGATGTTCTCGTGGATCCCATCTAATGTTAAATCATAGTTGCCACTGAAAAGTCGTCAGTCACCAAGACTAATGGTGCAGCACTTTAAACAAGGGAATGTCAACATTTTGAAATGTTTCAACGTACCAGTTAGAGATCAAAGAGTGCAAAGATTCAAACTCATTTAGCATGCTTCTGCAGCCGTCGATGGACTTCCTTACCCCCTTCAGTCGTTTCTTTTGAAAGATCTTTATATATGAAAGAAAAAAATACAACCACACTGAGTACAGATCCCAATAAACAGATTGCTAATAGGAATTGAATCAGACCTCTTTCCATATGTCAAAAACACTTCTTGAGACATCCTTCCTACCAATCACTTGAGAACTGATGTCCAACTACAAGGCAAAAAAAACAGCTGATTTACTTGAATAGCAAAAGTGCAATAGGGATATATACTCCATTACTCCTATTAAAATGGATTGATTAATGCAAAATGAGAATAATATAGAGTATGGGTTGGGTTCTGGTGAGAAGTGGAGTTATCATGAGAAGGGTAGGAAGGGACCTCCACCCTTGAATCCACATTAGGATGAGATGCACCGGATCAATTCTCTATCAAGCACAGTTCATGTGATGGATTTGATATTAAGAGTGATTAATGGTCCAGATCCCTTCTCACACAATCATTCGCCTAGGATATGATCCAACTAAATGGACACTAGTAACTCATGCAAATTGAGGTTTGAAAAGCGATGTCACATTTCCAATTAGCTAAGTCTTTGTCCCAAACTAGTAGACTTGTCAAACTATGCATCCAATACAAAATGAAAAATAGAAATATATGCAGAGGAAAAAATCTAAAATGTATAAAAACATATGAGCTCAGTCATCCAACTACGTTCATGCAAATGGGCTATTGATAAAACAAATGGTCAACTCAAGCAGGTGAGTATATGACCATATAAATAAATAAGTACCTCTTATTGGCTAGTATACCTCCAATTAGGCTACATTGTGTTAATCCTTAGGAGTTATATTTTCCAATGCTAATACGAAATTTATAGTATTTAGGGCAGAAGATAAGTAGAACTGGGAGAGAAAGAAATAATCATTTATGTGGCTCATGTCTTTTCTAAGCATTCTATTAATAAGCTGCATAGCTCATAGCAGAGACGATCTGACATAACTTTACAGACATGATAGAGCATAATGTGATAAACGCCATTGACAATTTAATTGTGAATTCATAGAAATCTTAATCACTTTATGCATAACAATACAGAAGAACAAGCTCAAGTCAGCATACCACATTAAGGACTTCCTTCTTTTTGTTGAGAAACTGAAGCGTATTCAAGCATGAGCGTATGTCACATTCTAAGGACAAAAAAAGAGATGGTATCAGATATACAAATCTAGCTGTAGTGTTGTGCACTTCTTATACTCTCATAAACTACAATAGCAATTTATTTAGTTTCAAATTTCCTAATTTTTGCCCTTCCAACTAAAATACTAAATAGTAAATACCAAAGTTGTAGATTTCATAACCAAAGTTGCTCTTGAATAGTCCAGCAAACTTTTTGCCATTACCAGGCTTTTCTTAACCTTTCTCCAGCACCAAAAGCCAGAAAAAATATATATATATATNAAAGTGTGTTCAGATGGCATATTTCATTTTCTTGTGTATGTGTTAAGGCCAAAGGGTAACACTTTGTCACACTCTCTGTAAATCTGGGAACCAAATTTGTTTCTCCTTAATTCTGAAGGGAAAACCAGGAAAGCAGTGCCTTCTTGCTTGTTATACATTAACGTATCATGCATATTTGACATACTATGTTAACCATTATAAACACCTTATGTGTCCATGAAATTATGCCCTTGATGCTATAGACAGCAATACCTGATTTATCATGTGAATTAGATGTTATGTGCATCCAACTAGCATCTTAAGCATATACTTACTATTTTAAGCTTAGACAAATAAATTAACTGATAGCAAGTAAACGCTAAATCGAGAGAGAGGTTTCTAAAACTCATTTATCAATGAAAATGTATTCTTGATCATTCAGTCCAAAATAAGTGCGATGTTACTGAGTTTGAGTAGTCTGAAAAGAGTTCTAACATGCTCATTTGCTCCCTTGTCCGGCTATTAGCATTAATCTCGTGATTGTAAATCATCCTTCCCTTATGGTTCAATTCACCTCATTCCAAACGTAAAAATAACAAGACCTTTCCGTGACTTGTTCATCGAAAATCTACAAATTGTTCAAATTGTTTACAATTTTTAAGATGAATCTCCTTCAAACTGATGATGATAGTTTACAACCAATATGAATCTCCTGAACTTTTATGCTTACAGACTCTACCGTGGCATGTTAACACCATCAATTCAAAACTACCTTTGATGGAACAATTTTATCTTCAGCAATGCCCAAGATTTTCGTTAACCTTTCTGTTGACATTATAGATAAAGTAAAAAGCATAACCAAAGAGATCATATCACTTGCCGGTATATTCAGCCAGTGCAGTAAGCGCAACAGAATTTGTCCTCATTCCTTCCTTGTTGCATATATATTTAAGCCTAAATACTCGGAAATAAACTGAAGTTAGATGCATAAGTAAAATAAAAAAGGAATTAGAAAATCTAAATTTAATATTAGATCTTGACTAAGACCAGAGGTCTTCATAGTTCTCACTAGCAGTATATCTTTACCGTGGTCCAAGGCACCACCTAGAATAATTGTCTGATGAAGGTTATGAAGATGCGACCAATAGTCAGTGCTCACAATTTAGCATACTAGTCAACTATATGCCTTGGCTGACATTACAGTGGTAAAAAAATGGTCCTACTCATAACAGGTCCCAGGCCAAAACAGGTCCTAATTTTTTTCCCAAAAATCAATTTTGAACATAAAAAAATTTGTTTGAAGATTTTCTTTCTTTTTTGGGGCAATATCTTATTGAAATACACTTTAAAATCTCTAATTGGGTCATTCAAATACACTTCAAAAAAAAATTCCTAAATCTTCTTTTACACAAAAATTTGTAAATGTTTTTATAGTTATGCTTTTAAAGATTTAGTACTGGAACACTACCAAAAACTTCAAAAAAAATAACTTAAAGTTTTTGGTAAAAAAAACTTGATAATACTGTGGAAATATTGAAAAACTTGATATATAATTTATAAAGAGTTCATTTTTTATAAAAATAAAAATAAAAATTGGGCCTATGCACAAGAGGTTCTTCTCCGAGCCGCAAATTTTCATAAAAATAGACCAGTTACGCTCGGGATGGACCCATTTTTGGCCATCTCTATGCACTACCAGTCTACCAGCCTATTCTTAAGTGACCTTTCATTTAACATGAACTGTTCAGATAAGATATATTCCTATGTTTTGAACCTAATAGCAACCTATATTAATAACATGTTGCGTTGTAATTAAGACCATAAGATACACCCACAAGTGACCAGAACATATTTAAAAGTTAGCCTGCCCAACAGCTTCAATACTTATTGATGTTTGAATACCGGGGCTACATAAATCATCACCTGCTCACGATGCGATTTACTGTTGGCTGAACAAATACATGAACCCTGCAAATGTAAAAATTCCTTGTCAGTTTACAATTGCTTACAAATTTGCATAATGCTCATATTATAAGGGTAAGAGCACATGTGGGCATGTTGCAAGGTGGACAACTCTTATGTACCCACACTGGCAAAGTCAACAAAAGCCGAATCCAAAAATAAATATAGTGCAAACACACATCCTAGCAATTGACGTTTTCCTAATGATCATAACAATAGCATCAAATCATTAAAAAGATCATGACTAAGAGCTATTTGCCACACCACTGAAAGATTATATTGTTTTCGACTCATGCATAACAACAGCAAATATAAATTTAACTGACAAAATAGTTACTTTGCCACTTGACGCAACGGTCTCAAGGCAGGTGCATATAGGTCATTACAAATGCAAATCACCTGCATATGAAGACAAACCATATCAAATACATATGACCAGATCATCAAATAAACACAGAGTGAAATGGTCTTACAGGTCTTAGAAGTGGTGTGTCCTTCCTTTTCTTCTTTGAAGACGTCTTTCCTGATGATTCTGCTTGAACAGTATTATCTGTCCCGGTGCTAGACCTCTTATCACCAGAGACCTGCATCAGTAATGGTGAACAATTACTACCTAAAATCGAACCTTCATCAGTTCCAGTCATCTAACCAGACCAAATTACTTGTCTGAAAAAACTGAACAGACTTTCTATCCAACCATCATATTGGAAATACACTTATAACAAGCCTTCTATCCCAAACTAGTTGGTCATGACAGGATTTATGATTATTTCAATATTCTCATAGACAGTTGCCACTAATTTAAGAACATTCAGGGAAAGATTAAGTTTACTAAAACAAGCATAGACAGTATAACTCACTCTGAAGTAGGGTATGGGGGAGGTAGGATGTACACATTCCTTACCTCTATGCCGCTCCTGGTTAACCCACATCTATGACACACTCGACTGCCGCCAAAGAGCCTCCTTTATCTGTCCTAGGGCTCTTGTAGCCTAGCTGCCGGGTCCCTATCCTTCCCCCCTCCCACCATCTACAGGTGCTTACAAGTCGCTATTTGCTACCCTAGTGGTACATCTCCAAGAGTTCCTTTCAGATGTCATGTCCTCAGAAATGCCTAAGGGGTTGTTTGTTTACCTCTTAATAGTTTCATTAGGAGGCAGCCTTTGAATCGCTAAGAGGTGAATCTTGTTTGGCAAAAAACTCTGCCTCTTAAGGGTTCTAAAACCCTTTGAATGATTTTGTATCTTTGGCCTCCCTTGACCATTCAGCGCCCTAACTTCATTCTGAACAATTACAAAACAACCATATTTCATTTGGCACTATATCATAAGAGCCTCTCAATCAATCTGACTACTAAATCATCCTGCACCAAACCATTCAGCAACTGCCAAACAACTAAGGCTACCATGTCCAGTCTCAGCTCTCATCCCACGTCCTCTTCGGTTGGCACCTCCCAAAAAAAGGTGCTGTCATCCGCCTCTAAGAGACAAATTGAGTTTCCTATTTGCTTTACAACTCCATACATAATGTTTTGCGTGTATATTCCCAAAGCATCATATAATTTTTTTGAGGGGTACATGCTTTACATAGTTTATGTACAAAATTGTAGGATCTTTCGAATTTATGCAGCAGGTATCTGGGTGTATAGAGCTATAGATAAATATATATAATCTATATGCATGCATACAACACTTTTAACAACTGACACGCAATTGCTAGGTGCATATCCAACTGATGCATAAATTTTAACCACTGGTATCTGTGTAAGAATCCAAGGGTTTGCTCTGCTATGTACTGGGACATATGAGACGTGACGTGACTACTGCAAAACCATCATATTTAAAGAATCTAGATTACAGGCTTACAGCAACCGTCATCTGTTGTATTTAGGGTATATAATTGCATTCATGCATTTGTAATATTAGTTGCAAAGCTAACACTATTCCGGAAAATGGTGGCAACTATAAAGCAATGTATGAGAAGGATTTTACTTTTTTTATTAGTACCGCCTATAGTTGATAAAGTACATAAATAAGGTCAAGAAAAGCATAATTTACCATCTTTAAAATTACATCCACTGCTCCTTTCCCATCACCAAGAGCTCCATCAATTTCATCGATTACCTACAAAAAATTATTGCAACCAATTACCTTCTACCAGATCAAGAAACCATACTAGTACTATGTATACTAGACACAACTTACCAAACACTTTGGCCTTGAATCAGCCATGATAGAGTTCATCTGAACTACATCAAGAATTTTGGTTTCAATCGTTGAAGATGACCGGTCGTCACTGGCATTAATCTGTAGGCAGTAGATGTGGTAATTATACATATCAAATATAACATACCTTCCCGTTCTAGGAAATGAAAACTAAAATGACAGAAAAGAAAAAACCAAAATAGTTGTGACACTTTGTTTTAACCAACCAATCGGCAAAATTATGAAAAAGAATCTGAATGGGGCAGAATAATATATAGCAAGGATGTGGTTAACTGCAACTTGACTGGCACAGATGTCAGCAACATGGATCAACCTTAATATTATCCAAAGATGCTATTGTACTTGACCAAAATTCAGACCTTGATGAGTTCCAATGACCCAAAAAGATAAAATCATCTTAGAAACCAAATTTAATGATTATCCCAATATTAAGCTTAAGTTTCTTGATAGCATAAATGGGGCAGTACCCCCATTCAACACCTTAACCTAGATCCAATGAGCATCATTACTGTACTTAATCTGAAATTGAAAAAAATTGTTGGATTGAATAACAATGACAGACATGTATCCAACACAAGACTTTGGTTGATTTATATGACTCAAATTCCAAAGACCAGCAATGATTTGGGGATTCTGATCAAGCATAATACCCTATGTGCATAGCAGATTGTTAAGCTTAAAATAAATGAAATCAGATAGATATGAAAGTGAAACTCTGTATAAGCATATGTCAAAAAGAAGCCATTGACAACCTCCACCACACGGTATCCACAGTGCCGGGCTGCCACATGTGCAAGTGTTGTTTTCCCAAGCCCTGGTGCACCACAAAGTAGAAGGATCTGCAATAATCGGACGTTTCATGTACAAATATATATAAATCAGTATTAATAATGTGCATTGTGAAAGCAAAATTCACATTGACAATGAAAAGAAAGGAAATTATTCATCGAAACCTTTAAACTTCAGGTGACTTGCTTAAATACATTTGATGTAGTACTTACAAAATGGACCTATCTGGTCTTCAAAATATTTAACTTGTCACAGAAAAGATATTAGAAGTCATACTGGAAAGGAAAATGATCCAATTCAAGGGAATGTCACACAATGGTTGAATGATTTGATGAAACTCTAGAAGCAGTCTCAAACAAGTTCTAGAAGTTTACCTTCTGTTCTGGAGGGCCAGAACCACTGCTCTTCTTGTTAGATAGTTCCTGAATCCCATGAGTATCATAATTTTCTTTATCAAGGTGATTGTATTCTCTTAAATTTTCATTGTTAGATGTAAATTCTTTGTTCCTCCCAAAAGAATTCCTGAAATGAACTTTTTTTGGTTGAGAAACAGAGGAATGTCTTTTCAAAGCAGACAAAACATCGTCTGTTGTACTCTTGAGTTCAGACCCAAAAACAGAAGAATCCCATTGTTTCAACCACAAAAGGACCTGAAAATAGCAAAGAAGGTGAGAGTTGTTTAAGCTAATAACTGATTCATAGAACAACTTATCTGGCATGTGTACCTCTCTATTGGTGTGCTCATCACTGAGAAGCTCCATGAATGAATTTGGAGAGTATTTATCCACCCACAGTCGTTCATTCACCACTGGCGTTCCAAGAAGATTTGCATCACTCTGACTAGAGACGCTAGCTTGCAAAGCCTTCACACCACAGTAATACGGGTCATGTAATACAGCTGAAAAGTTATTAAAAATTTTAACCTAGACTTTAACACTTCAATTCCTACATACATGCTAAGCTTTTGTAAAAAAATTACGTATTTCTAAACAAATACGAAAAGAACCTGTCGTACTCCAAAACTGAAAAAATACTAAAAATGACCATCTCATTTAATGATGACATCGTTAGTTAAGTAGAAACCAACATAGCATCAGGATACCAATCATTAAAAGGTTTAAAATGTCGCTTATAAACGCCTCGAGTCCCGATTGGGATTTTTAAAACCTTGCCTAAAAGCATGGGACTGATAGAGTCAAAGCTTGCAGAACGGTAGCTATATCAAGAGCCTGGTAGTCCGATACCGTGTTAAAACATAATCATCATAGTTGTATTATATGTGGTTTAATCTTAAGATACACTAAGAAAATGACATAACTAATGTAAATAGACTTTGTAAGAGGTTTCTTAATCCACACATTTGACCTTTTTTCACACCCAAAAGAGAATAATAAAATCCCATGGCCATTCGTCCGTCACTTTTTACACAATAACTACATAGTTGAAACCTACGTTCATTAAATAATTATTTGTCATCGCATGCTTTAGCTTGGAGCTTGGTCATAACTTTAACTGTTTTAAGTCACAAGCCCATGCTTGCCACCTCTCTATGAGCTGAGAGGTTGAACAGCAAGGTCTTGGCGACCAGGTGATATATGAAAATAAAGTAAACATACCTTTTGCAGAGCATCTTGTTCCACCCTCTGCATTAGTACATTTATAGATTCTGGCATAAGACCTGCATAATTAATCCATTCATAATTAACAACACAATGTGACCCTTTAAAAACTACACTGTACAAACAGCACTCAACATACAATGATGGTCAGAATGTATATTGCATGAATAACATGGCATAATGCCATGAAAACGGGGTTGTGGAAGAGCAATACAAGCTCCTAAGGTAGAGAAATTCCTTGTCGGGTAAGTTCCGACCCACATGAAAAGCGTAATGATCTGGGGCCCCTTCTTGAACGAATATATTTCTATGGAAAAATAGAGCATCTTGCAGAAGTCTTTGCCAGGGCTTTTCAAGCTAATTAAAAAGTGGGCCTAACCCTTGGGGATGTGGTAATACATCTAAGAAATTATTCCATCGATTGTTCACCGATTATTTTACACAAATTCCAGTATCAAAAGGTAAGAGGCCTCATAAAACTTCTCCAATTGGCTAACCATCAATAAAAGTAGTATCAATAAGTTAACATCGACAATTACTTGTAAAATAATAAGACTCAAGTAGGTGACATACTTATACTGCCATTAGAGATAAGCAACAAATTCAAGTTCAACTGGACCAAAAAGCTAACATATAACCCTTGCCAAAAATCTAAGCTTCCTATCATCATAAACTGATAACATAAATCAACATATTTTACCAAAACAAATTAGCCAAGTCAACAGTACTCTACCTTTGGAGGGGGCTTTCACATCCAACTTTTTCACCCTATCGTCTTTATCTTCCTTAATCAACTTAGCATAAACCCTATCTCCATCCGGCGCTGTCACAGGCATGAAATCTCCTTCAATATCAGTCGCATATCGCGAGATAAACCTCTCCTCTTCCTCAACAACCACCGCGGCTTCTTCCTGAGGCGGCGGAGAGTACCGAAGCCAGTCATCATCATCATCATCGTCTCCGATTGCAATGGAAGCATCAACTTTGCACCGCTTATCTTCCACTGGACCGTCCACATCGATAGGATCAACCAAATTAGGGCTTGATGGACGGAATCGCTTCTTCTGCTTCTGGATCTCGGAACCGACTCTATGATCTTCCTCCGGCACCACCGGTGAATCGGATCTGATGAGTGGTTCGGCTTGGAGATCTTCGTATACTTCTTCGATGTAGGATGCTTCTTCTTCTACAGGTAGTGGTGGTGGTGGTTCGAGATCTTCTTCTTCGAAGTAATCGTCGTGGAGATGCGACTCAGCTTCGAGCCATTCGAGTTCTTCTGCCATCGGAACGTCCATTTCCATCACCGTTTTCGAGCTCGTCGTCGATGAATCTGCGATTGTGTGTGTGCCAAAGAGAGAGCTCGATGAAGGAGGTGGTGTTTTTGGCGGGAAATCTAGGAAAAACGCGGGAAAGAGAGTAAAGCTTCTAAAATTACACAGCATCCCCCCAAAATATTAATAAATTACATTTAGACCCTTTATCTTGTGCTTATGTCGGGTTTAACTAGGAATGGCCGCCCATAAAGGGGTGTGAGCAAGACCGACCCGACGGACCAGAACAACCTGAATAAAGAAAAAACATAAAAAAAACCCTTAACATGAACCCGAAGAACCCAAACCGAATGTAGTATCAGATAAAAAAAGGAATCGGGTTGGGTACTTAAACGAAAATGAACAGATATAGACAAAGTTACTTTCCTGATTAATGAAAACAAACAATGAAAGGTGGTTCTTATTTTTTGTGTCCAGTTGTTTGTTTGGTTAATTAAACGAGGTCAATTTGGTTTGTTTACACGTCTAGTTGTGAGTAGCAATACAGGTTCTGCTATCACGAAACTTCATGTAAACATGAAGAAAAAGAACAAAGAGAACAAAGAGATATATAGATATGGTTGTTGTATCTTATTCAATAAACAACACAATACAATACTATTTACATAACTTATACATGCATACGCTCACCTATCACATACGCTAATGACACCGGCAAAAACACCCAACGACTTACCAACTTACAAAACATGTGGATAATTGTATACTGACACAAAATAATAGCCTTATTTTCATCTTTTTGACACACTTTCAAAACCATGTGTTTGACCTATTACCTAGGGGCTGTTTACTGAACTTTTACTAGGAAAGTGCTTACTGAGTGTCATTTTACATTACAGGTAAGTATGATAAAGGCCGGTATTCATATTCGGTAAGAGGCATAGCAAATACCAAAATTATTACTTTGTAAGTGAGGAAGTATAGTGTATATCGGATAAAATATATTTTTTTTAGGGTTAATTACATGGGTGTGTATCGAACTTGTCACGTTTTATCATTGTATGTACTCAACTTCTAAACTTACCATTGTATGTATCAAACTTGCTAGAGTTGTCATTGTGTGTATCGAATNCTACAAATTTGGTCCCTTAAGTTTTCTTTAACAAAAATAAAAGTAGAAGGGTTAAATTGTATTTAACCCATTTATATATCCCAACTCTCTCTCTCCCTCTTGCAACTCTTAGAACGCCGGCCACACCATCTCCGGCCACATCTCCGACGACCCACCTTCACCATCATCTGCAACTACCATCATCATCATCTCCGGCCACTCNTTCTCTCTCTTTCCGACTGATGAACTTCTCTCCGGTGACGTCTCCGGCGACCTCGGAGGTCGTTACCATCGAGGCTGTGATGATACTCTTATGTACATCGGGTTAATTTCGACCCGTATCTTGGTGGGGCGACCCGAATAGTGGTCTCGTTACCATCTCCAGCGACGTCTCCTTTGGGGGGTTTTGTAGCAGATCTCCGGCCACTCTTTGGGGATGAAGACGAAGTGATTTGGGG